>JBAKGM010042586.1:0-17854 GCA_037177215.1 Asparagus racemosus
TAAGCTTCGCCTTAAATCTTGGGAAGAGTAGATATCTTACTTGGCTAAGATATTTGCTTAAGTTCTTATTTTCTTTGTGAAACATAAACTCAACCCCGGCAATTTGATGATCGTTGCTTGGTGGTCCACGGACGACGCGTCCCCGGCACAGGCAAAGATCCCACGCAAGTAGGAGCTCGCTACGTAGTGACTTTTGTACGTGTTTTATAAGAGAGTGAGATCATTTTCTTTATATTAGAGAGAGTTACGTGTGTAACTTTTCATCTTTTTTCATTTTGAAATGTTTTAGAATGGAAACTGCAAAGAAACCACTTCTTGGCGGAAACACGATGGCGACCACAGTGGTAACCAATAGTCTAAACGTTGAGGCTATTGTGTCGTAGCCAAACAATGATCAAGCCAAACTCATGGTCGATGGACTGGATTACGTCTTCGATCAAGCCAAGTTTGAAGAGTACCTCTCCTCCTCTTCATCAAAATCCTCCTCATCTCGCTAGCATCGGAGGGGTTCATCTCCAAGGAGGTAGGTCCGATCTGTTGCAAAGAGTGATGAATCTTACCCAATTGTGACCGAGGTTTCCCCTCACAACAATACCCCGGTAAATTGCAAAGCTGGGAGCTCTGCTCATGGTGGCTCTATTTCGAGGAAAGAATCATCTTACAAGGTCTCTATAACTCTGACGAAGAGGGCTTGTCAGAGGCAATGTCAGAAGATGGCCTGCCAATTTGCGAGGGCCATGGAGTCGACGGACGGAGTTCATCATTATTCAAACTCACATAATCAGAGGCGTCAAGAAACCACAGCCTCTCAATCCCAAACCTTCAGCACTCCCATCAAGAAGGAATAGATTCTCGTCAAGAGAACCTATTTGACGAAGAAGGAGCACACCCAAAAGCGTCGTGCACATACCGCTCGTGCGCGTGCTGTTATACGCATGGCGCAAGAGTTGAAATTGGCCAAGGGATCAATTCAAAGCCACAAAGTTTGGATTCTAAAATCTACACAAAATACAGGACAAAACTGGCTCAAGGCTCTACCTTTGGCCGGGACACTTCCGACTGTCTCGATCAAAGAACACTTGGTCGAGACAGTCCAAAGTGTCTCGGCCAAAGAAGTTTCTGCCGAGACACTTCCAACTGTCTCGGCCAAGAGGGTTCTCCTCTGCTTCATCCATCCACCTCTCCAACTGTTGTATCAATGACAAAGTCTAAGAATCCATCTAAACTTACAACTTCGATGCTTAATCGCCTCGGTTCATAGCCCGGAAACCAAGGCAAAGCACTAGTGAAAGAACATTTGTGTCACGTAGTCCATAGGCGACAGCAGACTGGGGGTCGTGTCCAGACTCAAACTGGTGTTCAAAAATGTCTCGAGCAAGCTGGGTACAAGCCTCAAGAATTCCTATCGCATCTCGTTTGAGCGTCCCTTAGGGGGTCCGCGAGTCTGCTGAAGGGAAAAATTTTAAGCATGTAATTTGCAAAGTCACAAGAGATGACCATACAATTTTAATTCATACAAAGACAACTTCAGTTGATAAGGCCGAACGATCAAAAGTGCCTCCTAGGGAGTGTGCCAGGTCGAATGGTCAACGCCCCCAAAAGAAGATGTGTCTTCCAATTAAAGATAACATTACACTTGGGGGTGGAAGTGCAATCCTTGACGAACCACACCAACAAACAATATGGTCCCTTAGTCGTTACACTAAGAGACCGCATTATCAGGTCAGAGGTGGCAACACACGAAAAAGGACAATTGATGAAATAGATTATTCTTACTTGTGTGCACGACTGATAAAGACATTACTATCAGGATGTGATTGCTCCGAGTCAAAGGCTCATCCGCAAAGAGCTTCAGTGTTCAAAAGGCTTTCCCTTCCAACAGCGGAAGAGTCGAAGCCAAGGCCAAGATGCTTCTGAAGAAGAAAATCCGCTATCCAACGAGACGAATTCCCAAAGTTACCATTAACATGGTAAACAAGGGAAAAAGAGAGGCTGCGATAGACACAGATCCTGACTTCACTCCTGAAGGAAAATTTGGCACCCAGATTTCCTAGAGAATGTCTTGGTTACAACTACAGGCTATGAGACGCAGAGATTATAGAAGGATGCATGAGGGAGATTCATCTGAAGATGATATCTCTGACGCCTGCTCAGCAATGGCATCCCATGACATGATATCGAGCGTAGGCCAGGCTAGAGAAGCTTATACTATCACTCCTAAAATGCTGGCTCAAATGTTGCAAGAAGCCTTAGCTAAACAGAGAGAAGAGCTTAAGGCCGAGATGAAAACAGAAGTGGAGTTAGCCCTACAGCAGATGAGGGAGTTGCAAAGTCAGAAAGCTGCACAACCTGAGTCCAGTCAACAAGGCAGACCCAGTCACCATGTTGCTCACTATATAGAAGATAGCGATACGAAAGTGGATGAAACCATTATTGCCGACCCACCTCCGAAGAAAACTATATCAGACACTCAAAGTGGAGATGGCCCAACCCATCCTACTGGGAGTAATCTGATTAATCATCCGAAGCAAGGTGAGGGTGAAAGTAAAAAAATGAAAGAGCTTGAAGGCAAGATCAATGCTCTAATATCCGCTCAAGAAGTCAAGAAGACCAGCATTCCATATCCATACCCGAGAGAGTGGGACTCAATTCTGTACCCATCAAAGTTCAACTTGATTAACTTCACACCATTTGATGGAAGAGGCTTACCCATGCAGCATTTATCTACTTCAAATCTCATCTGGGTGTGATCTCGGGAAATGAGCCTTTGATGGCTCGGTCATTCGTAAGTACCCTTCACGGGGCCGCCTTCGATTGGTATCGAATACTCAAGGCTAGGAGTTTCAATTGCTGGGATGACGTGGAGAGTTCCTTTCTGAATAACTTCTTCGACGACGATACTGAAGTCTCGATCGGGACCCTCTTAGATGAAAAGCAGAAGAGTAGAGAGTCGATTGACTATTTCGTCAAACGCTTCCGCAACAAAGCCATGAACTGTAGAGATCGAGTCACTGAGGAGTTCATATTGCAGACATGTTACAACCTTTCTCTAGATTTGTTGGATGCTATAGGGGTTGTAGCACCGACCACATGTAAAGTCTTGAAGCTTCGAGGAGAACAAGCTGAGCGATTCCTCAAGAGAAAGAAGAATGAGAGAGGCCAACTAACGACGGGCCCCTCAAAGTCAAATTTTCTTCCTCGTGGCAGAGGAAAGGCGCCAGCTACTGCTGTTGATGTACGTTCTAGCAGCAACGTCAACAATCTCCACAGCAGCAGCAACCACAGCTGAGATTTCAACAAAAATCTCAAGAGTTGTAAAAGACTCCGGATTCAAGATTTCAGAGAACGTACACTTTTAAGGAGGAAGTTTTAGTCATCTTCAAATACCTGCTGGACAATAACAAGATTAGGTTGCCTCCAATCATAAATCAGGAGGAGGCTAATAAGATCTCAAACCCTAAATATTGTTCATATCACAGGAGGGTCCATCATCCGACTAAGAATTGCTTCGTCCTCAAAGACAAGATCCAAGCTTTGATCGATGCCGGTATCATAACGGCAAAGAAAGAAAAGAAAGTCAGTTCGAGTATGGTAGCTATCAATTTTAGATCCATGCCACCTATGCTGTACTAACAGAAGATTGTCCCAAAAGTGAAAGTCAAGACGGTCAATGATAATCCACATGGTCAACATCAGAAGGGGTTAGTTTCACACACAGCCCCTAATGGCGAAGTACTTTGGCTTCATCCAGACCTCCTTCAAGATGAGCAAAGGACCAGATCTTCCTCGGTACAGAAATCTAGGCGTAAAGGCAGGTTTTGTGGTAACATCTCAGCAACTCTAAAGGAAGGTGACGAGAAAATTCCATCCCTTTCGTCTTCTAAAAATGAGCATGAAGTTCTTACGGCGGAAGGAGATTCAGCTTATGCTACCAGGAGTGGAAATGAATATCGATTTCAATATCCTGAAAATGAGCATCAGCCACAGGTGGCTTCCTCACGGACCCTGTTTGATAATGATCAGCAAAAGGAAGCTAAGCAAAAAGGGGTTTTGAATTGGAAACAACTACAATTCAGTAAACCGATTGGAAGAGACAAGCCAGAAAGCTCGAACGCCCAGTATCGTTTCGATGTCATGGCTCAGTTGGCTAATATCCCAGTAAGAATAACTCTTTACGAGTTGCTGCGTCTCTCCAAAGAAACCAGAGAGGCTTTGCAGAAAGCATTAGCTGATTCATAACCCTTTTTCATACAAGTTAAGCAGGCTCCTGAAAAGCCTGAACACTGCAACCTGGGGGCTAAGCATTTCCCTTGCATCACATTCACCCGAGATGATATGCAAGTGTGAAGTTCGAAGCATGACAGGCCTTTGTATTTTACTAGGTACATTGGCTCGGCTGTCGTCAACCGAATTCAAGTCGACCCAGGATCCGCATTCAGCATCATGCCACTCTGATTGATGTATCATCTTAAAATTCTAGCTAGCAAGTTGGCTTCTACAGGCACTATCATTTACAGATTCAATACCAGCGGTTCTAGACCTTTGGGTAAAATCCGAGTAAATTTCCAGCTTGGGGATCTCAAGTCCGAAGTCACATGCTATGTCATCGACACAGAGACTTCTTACAATCTATTAATGGGTCGACCTTGGATCTATAGTTATGTCATAATCCCGTCTAAATTACATCAGTGTTTAAAATATGTCAACGCTGATAATGTGGTTAAGACGGTAGTCGTGGATAAGTAGCCATTCAAGGGTTTGGAAAATTATTTTTCTAACTCCTTTTTATATGGCGCTGAATCTGATACTGCACCATCATCCTAGGATATGGACAGCGAAAATGAAGCTGATACTGAAGCCGGGCTCGATTACGATGGAAACTTTGTCCTTAATGACATTGAGCCTCTTGTAATCGATCTTGACGGAACTGAATCGTCAGGAGGAAGTTGTAACTGGCAACTTGCTGATGAGCATATAATAAATGACGGTTTAGAGTATGTACCTGGTGTTGATAGTGTAACACAGGGACTGTATAAGGATTACGATGAGCACGTGCCACTCTCATCATCTAACCAAATGAAGAAATGTCTCCAAAGCTCGGCTGGATCAACTTTCATCGTTCCTTCAAAAGATGCAAAGAAAATAATCTTTGAGAAAGGGAAAATATCTCCACCGCAAAACCTCTTTTAGGAAGCTGATGATAGTGATGAAGGACCTTGCAAATATTTCTCCAAGTATAGTCCACAGGCACGCCGTTACATGAAGAAATGGGGATATGATTTCGCGTACGGGGTAGGTCTTTGTTTCAGGTGAGGCATTCGAACTCCACCTCGACCTTCTCACGCACCGAAAGGAAAACCTAACCACTATTATGAACACGGGAGAGGTCTGGGTTATGTCTCTTCATCTTTCGACGAATGTTGTTGGCAGATTGATGATCACGATAATTCATCAGATTCTTCAACGTGGGATTCAGACGTTAGTCTCGGGGAAGTATTCAAAGGACTAATGTCTAACATGACCACAATAAGCCTAGCAAAGTCTGGAGAAGATGATCACTTACCAACTTAGGAAGACCCTTAGACTTTCTACTTGAACATTCAGTACGGTAATAGATTCGGGCAAAGGGAGCCACCTACTGAAGATGAAGTGATTCAAATAAATATGGGAGACGAAGCAAATCCAAAACCTATATTTATCAACGGCAGTCTTTCATCAGAAAAGAAAGGTGATTTAATTTCTATCATCAAAGAATATATTGACGTCTTCATGTGGAATTACGAAGATATGCCAGGGCTTGATCCAAAAGTGGCAGTACACCGCCTTAATATTAAACCAGAAACCAAACCCGTGAAGCAACAACAGCGACAGTTTCGTCCACAAATTATAGAAGCAATTGTAGATGAAGTAAAAAAACTCATAGAATTAGGTTTTATCAGAGAAGAACAACATCCAGATTGGGTGGTGAATATTGCCCCTGTTCTAAAAAAGAATGGGGCAATTAAAATCTGCATTGACTTCAGGGATCTAAACACCGCATGCCCGAAAGATGACTTTTCACTACCCATCAAAGATGTCATTATAGATAATACTTGTGGGTTTGAAAGAATGTCATTTATGGATGGGTTCTCTGGATACAATCAAATCAAGATGCATCCTAATGACGAGAAACACACCTCATTTAGGATGCCTCTTGGCATCTTTTGCTGCACTGTCATACCCTTCGGTTTGAAGAATGCAGGTGCTACATATCAACGAGCGATGGCGAAGATCTTCCAAGAGCATCTCTAAAAAACCGTTGAGTGTTTTGTCAATGACTTAGTGGTGAAAAGCCACAATAAAAGTGATCACATCAAAGATCTCAAGAAGGTATTTGATCTCATGAGAAGTCATCAATTGAAAATGAACCTACTAAGTCTTTCCTGGGAATGACCAGCGGTAAAGTTCTTGGTTTTGATGTCACATCAAAGGGAATCCATATCGATCCTGACAAAGTGAAGGCAATCAATGAATTACAACCCCTGAGAAACGTCAAAGAACTTAGAGGGTTACAAGAAAGATTGGCTTATGTCAGACGTTTTATTTCGAATCTTGCAGGAAAATGCCAACTGTTCTTAGCTCAGCAAAAAAAGCATTTCGTTCATATGAGACGACGCTTGTCAAAAGGCCTTTGAAGATATCAAAGCATACTTATCAAATCCTCCTGTTCTCACTGCACAAAAATAGGGAAACCGTTCTTGATTTATGTCAGAGCGACGGACCACTCATTAAGTGTCTTATTAGCACAAGATGATGATAACGGTCACAAGCAGGCAATCTATTATCTGAGTAGGACAATGGTGGGTGCTAAATCTCGATATCTAGATATTAAGAAAGAATGCTGGGCTTTGGTATTTGCAGTTCAAAAAATGGGTCATTACCTGGTTGGACAAACAGTACATGTCATCTCAGATGTTAATCCAATATGAGTGTTCATGTCGCAACCGGCCTGCTTAAATTAGCGATTAGCGAGATGGGCATTGCTCCTCTCGCAATACGACATCCACTTCAAATAACAGAAGTTGGTGAAAGGACAAGCAATTTGTGACCTTTTAGCAGTCTGACCTAGTAAGGACAAAGCTAAATTTATGAAGACTTACCCGACGAAACCTACGAGGTCAACCATACTTCTCACGAGTGTGTATGGCAATTATATTTTGATGGCGCCTCCCGAGCAACTCATGTAGCAAGTTTTCCTAAACAATCGAAGATCTCTTCAGGGGTCGGGGTTGTTCTGGTATCACCCAAAAATCACGTGATACCCCGAGCTTATTCATTGACGGAACCATGCTCCAACAGTATGGCTGAGTACAATGCACTATTAATTAGAATCAGTTTTGCCAAGGAGTTAGGGGTGGAATATTTGGAGGCTTTTAGTGACTCTCAGCTGATTGTTAATCAGATCCGAGGAGAGTATGAAGTCAGAAATTTAGATTTAGTCCCATAATATGAAGCGGCAATAGAGATGGTGGAGTCATTTGAAAGTTTCTTCATCGAATATATACCACGTCTCCAGAATGCCTATGCAGATGCACTAGCAGCATTAGCTATTTCGTTGGCGCAACCCTAAAAAACAGAGCAATTGATTACTGTGAGGATGCATCAACTTTTCATATCGGAATGCGCTTTGGACATCAAAGAAGCGTGTGCCACTATAACCAAGCTGGAACCTCGAGATTGGTGTTTTCCCATTATAGACTATGTCTTATACGGTATTTTACCGGAAGATGTAAGAGAAAGGAAATCAGTCCAAAGAAGGGCACCGAGATTTTATTATAACGCCGCGACTCAAACGCTCTGTCACCATACATATGATGGCTTACTGCTCTGATGCCTTTCAACTGAGGAAGCAGAAGAAGCCCTCAAAGAAGTGCAGGATGGGACTTGTGGCACATATCAACTAGGTCCTAAGTTAGGAGATCGACTAAGGAGATTGGACTATTATTTGCCGATCATGATCAAAGATGCAATTGTGTATGCAAGACGGTGTCACGCATGTCAAATACATGCTAACTACATGCATCAGCCACCAGAAGACCTGCATCAGCCACTTCTTGGCCATTCGAAACTGGAGAATGGATGTGGTGGGACCTATATTCCCCCCATTAGCAAAAGGTGACCGCTTTATTTTAGCAATCACAAATACTTCTCCAAAAGAGCTGAAGCAATTCCGCTCAAAGAAGTCAAGACAAGTGATGTTATCAAATTCATCAAACGCCATATTATTTATCGATACAGTGTCCCAAGATGAATTGTGCACGACAACGGTCCCCAATTTGTCAGCAACGCCTTTGTCAAATTCTGCAGCAAGTTCAGAATCTAAGATATTTCATCTACAGCTTATAATCCTACTGCGAATGGTTTAGCTGAAGCTTTCAACAAGACCATTATCAAGATCTTGGCAAAACTAATAAAGACCAATAAATGAGATTGGGACGATAAGCTTAGTGAGGCTCTTTGGGCTTATCACCCCATGGTCCGAACATCGACCGGGGTCACTCCATATTCCTTGGTATACGGATGTGAAGCTGTCCTGTCATTAGAGATACAAATCCTATCCTTTCGTATCACACTTGCAACGGGAATGGCGAATAATGAGCAACTTCAGAAGCATCTTGAAGAGCTTGAGATGTTGGATGGAAAATGATTGGAAGCTCAACAACAAATTGAGTTATACTAGGCAGAATTTCCAAAGCCTTCAACAAAAAAGTCCGGCATCGAGTCTTCAAGGAAGGGGACATGGTACTCGCCATCCGGTGACCAATGATCCTTAACTCCAAGAAGAAAGGCAAATTCCCACCCAAATGGGAGAGACCGTTTGTAATTGATACAGTCTGCTCAAATAGAGCATATCGCTTGATCACCCAAAACAGTGATAAGATGATGATTCCAATTAATGGGAAGTTCCTAAAGAAATACTATTCTTAGTGTACTCAGGATAACCCATTTTACGATGAAGGATCCAGGTTTATCATATCCCGATAGCCAAGAAATACCCTTCACCAATTTTGGATGATCACACTTTTGAATAGCCACGGTCTCTAAACTCCCACTTGGTCAAACCTTCGAACAGTTAAGACCAAAATCAAATTTTCTTTATCATTACTCTCACTTGGCCAAACCTCCCAACTGTTAAGGCCACCAACAATATCAAAATCTTTTCTCGATTCCTTTCACAAATGAGAATTCCACTCTAGTGCGGGTTTGTCTCTGCCCCAAAAGGAGATAAATTTGTACAGCTAAACCTTTTGAGTAGTTAGGTTTCTCCAAATTTCACCTTTTACTCACGTGAGTTAAAAGGCCCCTTTTTTTCGAGCCAAAGCCACGTGGCCCGACTCCAATTTGATTCTCGAAGTGGAGATCTCACTTTGAGTTTCTTTATAGATTCCCTAACGCACGTGCGTCAGGAATCTTTTGACTCTCAGTTTGCATGAACAAGGAGTTCCTAATTGAAGTGGGAGATAAGAAAATACTTTCTTCTTTTTTAACATAGCGCCCCAAGAGAAGACAACAATTTCAAAAGCCTTAATGATTTGTTAAATTTACGCCAATTTATACGTAGTAGGTGTTATTCCTATCCTTAAATCAGGAATAAGTCAGCGTCTAACACACGCCGCCAAGTAGTCAATTCTCGTGATAATTGACCAAATCTATGTATTCAATGTCGTAGCAAACAAAGTCTATGTATTCAATACATAGTCAGTCTCATTATTGACTTAATGATTTATTAAATCTACGCCTATTTATGCGTAGTAGGAACTATTCCTGTCCTTAAATCAGGAATAAGGCAACGTCTAACACACGCCACCAGGTAGTCAATTCTTGTGAATATTGACTGAAACTACGTATTCAATATCGTAGTACAAAGTCTAAGAGAGTTCATTCTTTAACACAACGTTACATGTAGAACAGACTTAGATAATCTACATGCTAGTCTAACTCAAACGGTAGTTGGTAAAGACTTATCAAATCCGTTGATGGCTTAGGGTTTGCCAAAAATCCTATTAAGATTATGCTCATTTGTTCAAAACAGAATAGATGGCATAATGAAAGTAAAAAAAACTAAAACTTTATTTCATGAATAATAAAATACAAAATGTTGGCTAAACAACAAAAATTAACAGAAGTGCTTTAATAGGGTAGTTAGCGGTGGCGGATCTACTCTTCCAGGCTTGAGAGCTCCTCCTTATACTTTTGTTCAAACTCCCCCTCTAAGAAAACTCTTGAGGAATCGTTGGGAGTTAGAACCTGAATAATCTCTCGCTTTAGCTCAGCGGACCTTTCATCAGAAGTCTTCATTTGTTCAGTTAGTTTAGAGCAGGACTTCTCTACTCCAGCCAGGTCGATCTTTAGAAGAGTCTGCATCTCTTTGACATCTTCAAGAGCTTTCCTTAAGTGAGCAATCTCGAGATCTTGCAGCTCAATGAATTGAAACAAGTCATCTCTAGTCTTTTCCTTTGTATTCAGACTTGCCCTGGTACATTCAGATTGAGTCCTCAATTGCCGTAATTCTTGCTCACCAGCTCCTCGCCTGGCTTCTTTGGCTTTCATAATAGACTCGACGCGGGAAGAAATATAAGAGGAAGCGCCCTCGGATCGCAGTCTCAGAAGTTCCCCCAGCTCTTGTTCCAACTAAATCAGATCCTCTGCAATGGAGTCCTCTAAGTTAGAGAAGCCCTCTTCTCTTATAGCCACCACACGCCAATCGAGAAGCCGCTTGAAAGAGTTGAAGGAGAAGCCCTTGTTCACGACTTTCTCGATAACACTATTGAGAAGAAAGGCGAAGCCTTCAAGCTCTACGCTGATCACTACCTTCTCTGGATCTTCGTCTGACATCAACGCCTTAATTGAGTCGTATAATACGGAACAAGGCAATGTGAAAGAAGAAATGTGAGTTTCGGAAGATCTTAAATCTTAAAACTCTTATAAAAGACAGGGTCGAGAGATATACCAATGCGGCTAGAAGATCCCTCAACTTGGACTGTTTGCCCAGCACTTGTCAGTTCAGCCTCGGGAACTACCGGAGTTGATTCAGGTTCGGCTTGAGTAGCCTGTGGTCTAGGTTGAACGAGAAAGCCTTTAGCAAGAGGCGAGACAATAGTAGATTCGGCCTGGGAAGTGGGAGGTTGAACCTCCAAACTCAAAATCGGAGACTCTCCAGTTTGCTCTGCAGCAGTAATAGTGGGGCCTACAGGTGAAAATATCATTAAGTTATCAACTATCAGCAAGATAATTAAGAGGATTTGAATAATACGTACCTGCAGAAGGGCTGGCTTCTACAACAAATTCTCCCTGAGTCTGTTTCGATAACATATCGAAAATTAGATTGTGATCGGACTCAGAAATAGAGATCATCTGAGCTAAGCCTAGTTTGGAGAACTCCCCGAGACCCTCTTCATGCACAGGCTCCATCTCCATCAGTTCTTCCACTGTGACAGACATGCTGGGCGTTAGTATACGTATATATACATATAATAAAATCATAAACCGGGAGCCGATTCCATAGTTTCAGCGAATTCTCCAAAAGTTTCGCCTGGAGTTGCCCCTCCCTCAGCCTGTTACTCCACTACTGTAGCTACAACATATTAGATTTTCAATATGAAGAAGAAAAAACAAAGTAAAGATCGGACTTTATACCGGGAGTTGGTTCCGCTCGGCTAGCACTTGCGCTCATTTCTTGAAGTTTTTCTAAAAGAACATCAAGCGCATAAGTGATTAGCAGAGAAACAAAGTCGGACTCCCTCATTCCTTGAGTTGTCACCCAGATGAGGTATTCATACCTACAATGACAGCCTCGAGAACAGGAGAGACATCAACGTCTACGGTGATGGCAGTATCTGGGGCGCCCTCATCCATAGCTTCATGTATTTGGGCCATGAAGCTTGGCTCTTCGTAGATGAAAGGTGACGGAGGGGAAGGCTCAGATAGAATTTCGCCTTCTTAAGAGCTTTCTGAGAAAAAGAAGAAAAGAAAATAAATAATAAATATGAATCGCAAGTGAGATGGTAAAATTAAAAAATAAATAAATTGACAAATTTTACCTCCTCCCTCAATTGAGAGATCAATACCTGCTGCCTCAGGAGCTAGAGATTCTTAACGCTGAGGCTTATGTGCGACCTTCTTTCGATGCATCAATGCTTTGGCGGTAGGAGTTGGCTAAGGCACAGCTATTGATGGGCGGACTCTCTTCCGGAGAATGAGCTCGGAAACCTCCCCCTCTTCTTCTTCCTCTTCCACGGTCCCAATAGTCATTACATTAGGAGAAGTGAAAAGAACCTTCATTCAAGGTCATTTTAGAGGACGCCTGGGAGGAGATGGAACACGGCGAGAAACCCGGATTGGTTCATCTCATCGAGTTGGAGAACGACGGGGAGAAGGAGGTGCTACCACTTTACTCCTTATTCGAATCCCCTCATGACGAACGGTCTCTTCTTCTTCTTCGGAAGTTCAGGTTGTTTCATTAAGAGATTCTTCTTCGCTTTCTTCTCGAATAACCTTCTTTTTGCCCTTAGACTTCTAGGATAGATCAGCTCACGGAGGGGAGACATGAGTCTGTGCTTGTTCTCTTCTACGCTCCACTTCAGCTTCTGAAATTCTTGAAATGGGAGCGTTAGCCGCAATGAGCCACTTGCAGTATAAAAAGATCATCTGAAGCATGGGCTTGGCAGCAGGAAGGTTAAATTTAGCATTGGTGCATCCACTGATACTCCAACACCAGGTGCGCGCGCACCGTCAACAAGGCCTCCGTGGATCTTCATCGCCCGATTCAGATTTTTGATGTAGATTTGGTCATAGCCAAAGTGGCGGGAGAACCAGCAGGGAAGATAGGGCTCGATGCTGCAAGAATTCTTGACCCAGAAGGTGAGATAACGGGGGCAAATGTTTATCAACCACTAGAAACAGCCAAGGTCTAATATGGTCCAGTCTCCATTGGGCTCGACAGCATCCACGAGCACTTCATTATAATGACCTGAAAAGTGTGGGAAACACTTAAAGAATTCCCAATACTTGGTGACCTTGAATTGACGGGACACCTCATGCCATTGCCTTGCTCCCCACTTGCACTTCTCTAAAGTTTGCAGCAGGGGGAGTTCAGGATCAACCGTCTTGGGTGCTGTCATCAGATCCGGGCAGTGGAGGACGAGCCAAGTCATCAGGTAAGTGTACGGCAATTCAACCTTGGTGACCAGGATCTCATTTGAAGGCCCCTTTCCCTTCTACATGAAGCTAGTGATTAAGTGTCAGAGCCCACTATGAATATCTGCTACCATCGTCAGAAGGGGAGAAAGTCGGCGACTGACAACTAGCTCAACAGCTAGAAACAACACCTCTAAAGGCATCGATTCTGAGACTTGATGCGAGACCACACATTTGTTCAACCATATTGCCAGGTAGCCCTCTAGAAGAGTTTGTGGCCTTATTTGCTTCTGTACATGCCACAGGAAAGTCTCAAACTTGGTGCCCTTCGGGATCTTGCCCTCAGCAAACGGAGTGGTATATGATTAAACCTTTGTCTTCTCAATCAACTTGTTGATGTCGGAGGGATTCAGAGGCTGTAGCCCACTCACTTCATTAGGACCCTCCAGGTGGTTGAATAAATAGTCAGCAAACTACTTTAAGTTGACTTGCGGCCATTTCTTAACCTTCACATCAATTGATGCTATAGCCGTCTGGTAGTGATAAGTTAACTCCCACAAGATGTCATATCCTGCATAGCCCGTCTCCTTCATCCAGTTCAGTTGACGGTTGGTGGGGAAGTATTCCTGGTACGACGCGTCACCCATCGATAGGCCGGATACCTTCATCATCTCATGGAGCGGCAGGCCCAGCTCCCCGTTCCTTATCAAGAAGGTATTGGTGTTCGGGTTATAGATCTCTAGAAGCACGAAGAAGTGGTTCATGCTAATAGGAAGCCCGTACATGCTTGCTCGGATGGGGATGTACAAGCCTTTATCTTGAAGCTCTTGACTCCACTGACCAAGAACATACTCAGTCATCTGTGTCCACCATCGGTCGCTAGAAGAATGGACCCAACCGAAGCATCAGAATTTCTTAGCTGGCAGCTCCCTTCCTATGTTGGCCAAGCGATTCTTCACGGTATCACCTTTGACCATCAGCTCATCATGAGGCGGACTGTCTTGACCCGTGATTTTGGCGTAAAGTCCACAAATGTAATCCCTATTGCTGGAGCCTGGGGTAGCGCCTTGGCTAATGTACCCACAATGTATGTGCTCTTGGTCCTCGGTCAATCTCCAAGACATGTTTCTTTTGACTGACAAGTTGCACAGATGCACCAGCGAGTGATGGTGGGGGAAAGAAGGTAGATGTAGATGAGCGCCGTCGCCTTCATATAGCTAGGACTCAGAGCGGGAGAATAGAATTTCTGGGTCTACAAGAGAATCCCCAAACAAATAGCTAACCTCTGTATGATATTGGTAGATGTAGCGTTCTTCACAAGCGGAGAGTCAGTTATCAGCCTCCAGAATGAGCGACGACCCCCTTGTTGTAGCAACTCCAGTAGCTCCGAAGGTGTACTTGGGCCAAGCAGGGGAACCTCAGCTATCAGCGGTGCCTCACAAGAAGAGGAGAAAGTGATGCTATTCAGTCCACTCGACTCGCAGGCAGTAAACGCTGTAGGAGGAAATTCAACTGCAAGATACGGAGAAAATACATCAAAATAAGCCTAAAGAGCAATACTAGGTGTGAAAAGCACTTAGTCAAAAATCTAAAATGAGAGAACTGTCTTGCAGTGGCCGAGACAGTCCAAACTGTCTCACCAATGGCCAAGACAGTCCAAACTGTCTCGCCAGCGGGTCGAGACAGTCTAGACTATTTCGCAAGCACGAGATAGTCAGAATCTCATTTTTGATTTTACGAGTATTTTGACAATACATGATACTCATTTTAGCCCATATCCTCATGAAGGAGGACCTCAACTCTTCCCGAATACCTCGCAAAGGAGATCAAAAGGGATTTTTACATGAAAGGTCCATTTTTTAAACACAAAAGACACATAAACTTACCCCCAAAGGTCGGGGCAATTGATTCCTCAGTTTCAGAGGTTTAGGGAGCAGATTTAGCCTTGGGAATATGAGATCTTTTAGGAGACATGGATAAAAATGGGATTTTTGGCTCAGAAAAATGGAAAAAGTCAGGTTTTGATGGAATTCGAGACAAGAAAAGCTCGAAAAGGCCAAAAGTTTAGAGAGGAAGCGTCGGGTTCGATGGAAGATCAAGGAAAAGCTCGATTTTGTGAAGAAAAATTGATCAAAATTGATTAAATCCAAAGAAACCTGAAAAAAACCCTATATTCAAAGGGGATTCTCGAGCAAAGATGTGAGATTTATGGGGTTAGAGGGATTTTCAAAGCTTTTATAGAAGCAAAGAGGAATTTTGGAAGGTTTTTGAATTCTAAAAGGCTGGCTAATAAATGTTAAAAAAGACCCGAACCATCGGGTTTATAAAGCACAGATTCTATGTCGGCTCCTTCGAGCGCGACACAAAAAGTGTCGCGGGCGAAGGCGATCGACTTTTGACTGATTCAAAGTCAGTTGCCTCGAGCGAGACACAAAAAAGTGTCGCGCATGAAGAGGGCCAACAATTGTCTCAGCAACTCAAGAATTTGACGATTAGCCTCCGCATGTGATTTGAGATGTTTCACATGTTTATCCCCCATCACAGTCCATAAACATAACCTCTCAAACAGTATATTCAAAGCAATTTGACCCTAGGTTACATTCAGAAGCTTTCTCTGAGTTCTACTAGCTTATCCCTACTATAGGCATTGAAAATTGCCTATCAGTGCCCGAACGTGACTCGTGATGATGTATTGCTGATCGACAACCCATCCGACAATGCGACAATGAACCGCTGACAACACAACCGCGCCGCAAACGCATAAAAGCGAGTCAACGAATGCATGAAGCGAATCGACAAGGCGTACAAGCCAGTGAAGCGGCGAACCATGGAAAAAATCTAACGGCGAAGCTTTAGATCAACGAGTATCGATGAACCAGAATCAAACGTCGGTGGAACTGAGTCAACCGAACTCCAGAATTGGCGAGACAATCAACCAGACTCAGGAATCGAGGTGACCAGATAAACCAGCTCAAAAAATCACTAGAACAGGGCTATGAGGAAGGCCAAAGCCGAAATGACTAGGCCAAGGCTGAGGCACCTCGGCCTTGGCCAAGACTGTCTAGACTAAGGCCGAGCCACAAGCCCATAACCAACCCCCCTCTCCTATAAAGAGAGAGGGGGGTCTCATTTGCACGGGCTGGCAATTTTCGTAACGAGCTGGGAATTTTTGCATTTGGCTGGAGTTTTTACACAGGTCAGAGATTTTTTTCATAGATCCGGATTCCTTGCATACAAGATCTAGACTTCCCGACATAGATCTACGCTTCAAGGAGAAGAATTCGTGCGGATCTAGGTCAGATCTACAAGATCCACCCTCAAGATTAGGCTTCGTCTTAATCTCAGGGCTCGCGCGTGACTTCGCTTGGTCGATTTCACCTACTCCGGCGATTATCTCCTTCGTGAGTTAATCCCCATCAACGATTATTTCCTTCGTGAAATAATCCCCGCAGATCTGTTAGTGTTGCATCTGGATCTAATCATGCGCTGCTCCACGGACGGAACAGAGTCCCCAGTATAGAACAAGAACCCACGCGAGTGAGGATCCGACAAATGGATCCTGCGTTTGTTCTACTAGGGTAGAAAAGTTATAATCTTTTCTTGATTTTCATTGTAAGCCTTATAAAAAAGGCGATCTTTTTTCTAAATCTTGTTGTAAAAGTAAATAAGCCGTAATTGAATTCAATTAAGAAAATCGGAACAACTTTCCCCGTGAACAAGCTGGTGACCACAGTGGGAGACAATGGTCTCAGATCTGAGATCGTTGTGTCGTAACCACGGATCCAGATCCTAGTCAATGAGGAGGCTGAATACGAGTTCGACCAGCAGAAGTATAAGGAGTACATTTCGTCCTTGTCTAGATCCTCCTCTCCCCGCAAATCCAGAACTCATGTTGTATAGATTTGCAATATCAATATAATTACATTATAGACTCTAATATGCTTTTATGCAGGAGTAAGTGTGTGTGTGTGTGTGTGTGTGTGTGTGTGTGTGTGTGTGTGTGTGTGTGTGTATATATATATATATAATAATCTGGTTGTCATCATCAAAAAGGGGCAGAATGTTGGATATCATGTCTCCAAAGATATTGTTTTGATAATAACAATTTATATTATATGTGAACGTGTGCTATATATATATGCTAACTTCTCAATGCAAATATCAGCCTTAAACATAAATAAGACATATCGACAAGTACAAGATGAGTTCAAGGTATTGTGAAGTATTGAAGATGAGAGATGAGATCAATGTAAATTTTTATCTTCTTTACTTAGACAATTTGTACAAGCCTTGATCACTCACACACACACGTTTAGAACACACTAACACAAGCTTAGCATATTGGTTAACAATAGAAATCTCCTATGTTAACCATTAGAGATTATAGTTAAGTTACAAGTCTTAATATATTGCATTCATATAATTTTTATCCCTTAATAGTTGACTAATTAGAATAGTAGTCGACTATCAAAGCTTTGTATCAAAATATAAGTTTCTGTTATTTTACAGAATAGTCGACTAATATACAATGTAGTCGACTACTTAAAACTTAGACATATTTCAAGATTCTGTTATTAAAGTGTAGTCGACTACTATGCATATTATAGTCGACTACTAAGATCTTACACTTAAAATTCAGTTTCTGTCAAATTACAGTGTAGTCGACTACTATGACTAT
>JBAKGM010042600.1:0-17852 GCA_037177215.1 Asparagus racemosus
TAGTGATTCTTCTGTTCGAGTTTGTAGAGAGTGATTCTATTTTCTTTGTAATTGAGAGATATACACGTGTAATCTTTTACTTGTAACCATTTTGAAACGTTTTGAAATGGAGACAACAAAGAAACTCACTTTCGGCGGAAACACTTTGTAGCGCCAAATTTGACCCTGTTTTTATATTGCTGCAAATCCTACAGCAACTAATTAGTAAATTTTTGACTATCCTTGATGACAACATCCTTAACGGCCATTAGCTGTCAAAGATGTTTAACATCCTTGACGCCTTGGCTATTAAGGATGTTGCCATCAAGGATGCTAACATCCTTGACCGACCCTTCAACAACCTTGACGGGTCCCATCAAGGATGTCTTGTCCTATAGTAAAATAATTGGTGGAAGAAGTCCCCCCAAAATTTTCACCCAAAATCAAACCTTTGTCTATTTTCTCTCTCTATCTTATCTCTTCACTATCTCTTACCTCTTTTTTTCTCACTCAAACACCTTAACCAGCGTTCATCGCTCCCACCGCACATCGTCACCGCCGCTCGTCACGAGGTCATTGTTCTCATCACTGCATCACTACTCATCACCACCTTTGTGGCAGATCGTGGTCATCCACCGCCACTTGTCCACCCGCTGCCACCACCGCTATTGCCTCCCTCGCTCCTGTAAGGTGTATTTCATGTTAAATTTTAGTTTTTAAGCAATTCTTATAGTTTATTGTTTTATTTTGTTTGAATTACTCAAATTATCAAAACCCTAATTAACCTTAAACCAAATCCAATTCTTAACTTTAAAACCCTAATTCCAACCTAGTCAATTTAATAAAAATTATCCTCATCCTAAGCCCTAATAACATTACAATAAGTCTAGAACCCTAATTAAATTAACTTCCACCTTAATTTCATCTCTAATAAAATTAATTTAACTTTACTAACCATAATCCTACTTCTATAACACTAATTTAATAAGTCTAACTTAAATTATGCTAGTTTTAACCTTAATTACATTATCCAAATCTAGAACCCCAATTCAACTAAATTTAACACAAATATCACATTAATCCAAACACAAGTTAACTAATATAACTTTAATAGCTCTAACCCTACCTATATTTAGTCTAATTAATTAAACTAATCCACTCTAAATAATTCTAATAATAACTAACTTTCACCTGAATTTCATCTCTAAGAAAACTAATTTTACTTTACTGACCATAATCCTAGTTCTAATAATCCTAATTAAACAATTCTAATCTAAAATATGCGAATTTTAACCTTAATTACACTACCCAAATCTAGAACCCCAATTAACCTAAATTTAACCAAAATATCATATTAATCCAAACTACTTAACTAATATAACTTTAATAGCTTAAACCATACCTACATTTAGTCTAATTAATTAAACTAAATCTACACAAAATAATTCTAATAATAACAACTAACTTTTACCTTAATTTCATCTCTAATAAAACTAATTTAACTTTATTAACCATAATCTTAGTCCTCATAATCCTAATAGAACAGATCTAACCTAAGTTATGCTAATTTTTAATTACATTAACCAAATCTAGAACCCTAATTCAGCAAAATTTAACCAAACTATAACATTAGTCCTAACAGTAATTAACAAATGTTATTACTATTATTAGTTAATTACTGTTAGGACTATAACATTAGTCCTAACAGCTAAATTTAACCCTATTTACTTTAATTAATTAAACAAACCTATCCAAAATAATGCTAATAATGACCCTAATATTATTACCTTAATAATAAGAACCCTAACGCCATCTAGCTTTAACCTTAATATCATCTAAAAGTTCATTTAACTTTTAGAACAATTATCCAAACCCTTATCATAATCCTTACCCAAAATTCATGTACTATTATCCAAACCCTCGTCATAATCTACCCAAAATAATACTAATGATAACCCTAA
This sequence comes from Asparagus racemosus, assembly GCA_037177215.1. NCBI lineage: Eukaryota > Viridiplantae > Streptophyta > Magnoliopsida > Asparagales > Asparagaceae > Asparagus > Asparagus racemosus. Next base: position 1,941 of record JBAKGM010042600.1, read on the forward strand.
TTTTATCTACTCTAATTTAGTTGGATATATAACACTATTTTGTGTTTTTCATCATGTTTATAAGAATTGAAATTGTTACCCCTAGTCTCCCGTCTAATAATGTTGGATGCCAATCTCTTCTAACATAAGCATACACAACTTTATTTGGGTATGAAATTAATTTTTCTATCTTAAAGAATTGTGTTTCCTAGTTAGGAGCATGATTTACATACAACACTATTAGATCTGTCTGGGAAGGAGTTCCCTTCTCGCACAAGTTAGGAATATAGTAGCGTATCATCTATCTTTGTGTACTTTATGCATTTTCGTTCCTTAAAAATTTTGATGACATGTATTGCATTGTTCTCTATTTACAATAAGTGTACGTTGTTTTGTGTACCGATCTATTATCGATCTACTATCGATACCTATTATAACATTCACATATTGTAGTCAGAGAACAACGGATAGGTGCTACTGAAATTTGCAAGAGATGAGAAGTATAAAGTATACAAAGATAGATGTACGTACTACTATCTTCCTAATGTGATAGGTCCATTTCCTGTGGTAGTCGATAAAGTATCCAATTCGACACAGGCTTGCATTTGTATCTAGAAAAATATGAGTTATATCTAATTTTTATAATTTAACATTATTTGTCCATGATTTATCCGTTAATCATTAATTTAACATTACTTGAAAGCTACATGCATATATTACAAATACCTAAACTTTACGCAACCGATTTCACTAATTAAAAGTTATAATATGAAAATAAGGATAGTTCTGGACAAGTCATGGATTGATATTCCTTGTATTGAGAGATGGAGGGACAGTCGATATAAAAACGGGATAAATGCTTTCATACAGTACGCTTTGGCAGACCTGAGAAATTTAGATAATGAAACAATGTATTGCCCTTGTTGTTAGTGCAAAAAATTTAGTGATGGTGAATAAAAGTGATTTAGCCACACATTTAGTATCAGGATTTTATGAGGAGTACAAATATTGGACATTGCATGGAGAAGGATGTCTTGAAGAAATGGAACTACTTGCGAACATAGGTATATCTGATGATGGGAGGGTAGATGATACATGGACAATATTTGCTGATATCTTACTTATACCTACTATAGATGAAACTGAAGACGTTGAGGATGCTGAAGTTGCAGAAAATGTTGAAGATGTGAATGATCCCAAGGACTGGGTGCAGATAATGAAGCTAATAGAAGACAATGAAAAAGATTTTCATGAGGGTTGCACCGAGTTCACCAGGTTATCATTTATGTTGTGACTTTTGCATGTAAAGACTCTTAGGGGAATGGCATATAAATATTTTGATATGTTGCCTAAAGTGTTGTGGAAAGTAATTCCGAAAGGAGAAGTGAGCATAGCAAAAAAATATTCTAAGGCATAGAAGATTGTTTCTACTATGGGACTTGACTACAATAAGATGGATTCATGCCCTAATGATTGTATCTTCGACTACAAGGATAGCAAAGACCTTCAGGAGTGTCTAACTTGCAGACTTTCATAGTGGGTATAACACATCAACCATTCAACACAACGCCAAACAGAGACTCGCTTAAGCAAAAGGAGATTCTAGCAAAGGTGCTTCGCCATTTTCCCTTGATACCTAGACTGCAAGGATTGTATATGAACAAAGACACTAGTAGGAGTATGAGGTGGCACATGCAAGAACGTGTAGATGACGGTAAAGTTAGACATCCGGCTGATGCAGAGGCGTGGAAGCATGTGGATCGGACTTTTCCTTAGTTTGCAAATGAGTGCAGGAATGCTAGATTATGCTTGGCTAGCCCAGATTGAATCTGTTCAGGCTTATGAGTTTAGGTTGGCCTACATGATCTGTTGTCCTAATGCCTTATAATGTGCCGCCTTGGCTTTGTATGAAACAACTGTATATGCTACTTTCATTGTTGATATCTGGCAAACATGCACCAGGCAATGACATAAATATCTTCTTAGAACCGCTAATTGATGAGTTAAAATAGCTTGGACGGAGGGGGTCATGACATATGATGCTTATGCAAATAAGTCGTTCTGATTTAGAGATATTTTGCTGTGGACAATTAATGATTTTCTAGTCTATGCTAATATGTCTAGTTGGTCTACGAAGGGAACATATGCTTGTCCAATTTGTGGTTTGGAATTCAAAGGTCTTTATTTGCAATATAGCCAAAAGTTTTGTTATTGGTTTAACAGAAGATGGTTGGATCAGAAGCACAGATACATAACAAAATGGTGGAGCAAATTCCTTGATGGAACTATTGAGAAGAGGGATGCTCCTTGTTTATTAACCAGAGATCAGATTGTGCATTTCTTGAAAACTTACCAAAAGTCAAGTTTGGAAAAAAAATATTATTCCAAAGAGGATTTACTTAGAGCAAGAAACTTGTGTAAGAACAAAAAGGTAGTTAAATGAAAGATATCAACAGAAGGGACGGATAATGAGAATGAAGGTGTAAAATTGCCAATTGGATAGACAAATTTTAGTATTTTCTTTCTACTACCTTATTAGAAAGAGCTAAAAATACGACACAACTTAGATGTTTTGCACATAGAAAAAAAACATTTGTGACAATCTTGTGTCAACAATATTACAAGATGCTAATAAATCTAAGGATGATTTGTGAGCTCATCAAGATCTAATTGCATTGAACGTTAGAGAAGAACTGCAGCCAAAGAATATTTATGGGTATGAATAATACGAGTTGCTTGCATCTCGTATTATAATGTTGAAGATAGAGATGCAAACATTTTGTCAAGTCCTCAAATCAATGAAGTTCCATAGGGTTTTTCTACAAATAGTTCGAACAATGTCCAAGTGCAAGAGAGGAAGTTGTTAGGCCTTAAAACTCATGATCACCATGTTCTTCGCGATCAATTGCTCTTGGTGGTGCTTCGCAGCACAATGCATGATGAAAAGACAGTAAAGTTTATAATTGGTTTCTATGGATTTTTCAGAAAGCTCTGCTCTAAAATTATAGATGTCTGTGACTTTGACAGACTTGGATAAATTGTTTCAAAAATACTCTATGAAATAGACTTGCGCTTTCATCCACTATTTTTTACAGTCATGGTCCATCTTACACAAATCTTGCAAAGGAGGTTGTAATAGCAATACATGTCCATTATTGTTGGATGTATCCAATAGAGAGGTTAGTATTTAGATTTAATGAACCTTTAATAGCCGTTCTTTACATCTTTATCTAATTTGTCATTCACTTTTTAAATATGTTTAGGTTTAGTGAAACGCCAAGTGCATAATAAAGCTCGTCTAGAGGGTTCAATTGTTTAAAATTATGTGGCTAGCGAAGGTCAATTATTTGCCATCATTGTATGAGGGGAGCATAGACTGAACTTCAAACACCTATTGATAATAAGGATAACACAACTCTTTACCCTCGTGTCCTAAACGAAGAATATTCTAAGTTTTTGTTAGATTAGGCTCATGCATATGTATTAAACAGTCTAAAAATCTTCTATGAATATCGAAGGTAAATAACACTAAAAACATTTTAATGCTATTTAATTATTTATTTTTAATTTGACAATAGAAACTTATTTGTTGTATTAATAGGCAACATTAAGAAAAGCTAAAGAATGAAATAATCAATAGCACAGTGTCCATGACATTAAAGAAAGACTATGAAGGAATTTCTTGTTTAGGTCAAGAATGAAGTCAATTTAACAATATTTACATTTGAATAAATAAAATAAGTAAATATTATTTTTAATGTTATATTAATATTGATTTTAGATTCGAAAATAACTTGTGGGTAATAATAAAATATCTGAGAAGTAGAGCTTCACGCAGCGCGTCCTTACTATGTAGTAAACCAATATGGGGGATACCGTGTGAATGACTATAAATTTAATACAATAGAGATTGATGATACAAAGGTAACTCAAAATAGTGGTGTCATGATTACCTTCTCGTGAGATTGTTTCTTAAAAAGAAGTGATCAAAATCCAATAGAAAGTAATATAACGTATTATGGATAATTGGAAGATGTCGTGAAGATATTCTATAGCTATGGTTGTCCAAATGAATGCAAATACATGATGTTTATGATTCGCTGTTATTTTGCAAAGAAGCTGAAATATTCCTACAGATTTACAATTATCAATTTCGATAAAGAAATAGCTAGTGACAAGAAGTTCATATTTGCATCCCAAGTGGGACAATGCTTCTATGTGAAAGATCCTAAGGTTTAAAATAAGTTATATGCATCAGTTGAATAATTCTCTTATCCGCAGAATGTAGTGTTTGAGTTGGATGCTCTAACGACTTGGGCTAACATTCCAAATGTTATCATAGGTTAAAAAATAGCTGGATGTGTAGGTATTGTTTGGATGTTACTTCTCGTGACCTTATGATATTGTGTAACTTACATATATTGCAAACTTATCTTATTTTTCATTTGGCCAACATAAATTGCATATGAATATATAATATTTTATTTGCATATTGAACATTCAACTTGTAGATGTCGAGATATTTGAGTAGGAGGCTATTTCATAGCCCTAGCAATGACCAACCACAGTCAAATTTGCATATCTTAGGTTCTTCAGCACAGGAACCCTCCAGGGTAGATTCACACTTAGAGGCAGAGCTAACATCACCTCTTGTTATACGTATTTTTAGTAAAATATTTATTATTTTATGATACATGCACATATGCTGATTATTTATTTTATTTGTTTAGATGAGAGTGAGTAGCCATTGCCCTCGGTCCCTGTTGAGCCGCCAGTCCTCCGACCATATATTTTTTGGGATTGAGCGCGGGCCTTTACCACCACATGTGGAGGAGTACAGACACGGTCATGATGAGAGATCCCTTTTGGCGGAAAAATAGTAAGATGCTCGGAAGCCGCCAATTGATGCTACAATAGCTGCTTTGGATAGTGAAAGAGGAAAGATTTGGTAAATTTAATATTTTAAATCTTCTAAGTTTGGCAAATTAAAATTTGTTGGTTTTTCTCAAGTGTGGATAAAAAGCTAAAGGAATGATTACTCTTTATTTCTCTCATATGATTGACTTATAATTTTGCACTTTTAAGTTACTAATACATTTACTTTTCTCTTTGGCTTTGTAGGAAGAGAGGTTTATAAGAAGAAGGCCATAAGGCAAGTGAACTTTAAAGAAACTACCAGCAGATGGCTTTCCGTGCTATTTTAAGATGCAAAAGAAATCAGCTTCCTACTGGCGAATGGGCTAATCAGTTTACTTCATATCTCAGGTGTTTGGCACGGAGGAATGATTATGATAACCCATTTTTCAAGCCACAGCAGCTGCTCTTTAACTCCCTAGAATGTGTATATAGAGATTGTTGTGTAATTTAGAACTACTTTCTCCTATTCATTTTTTTACTTTTATAGTTGATTGTCCTACTTATATAGATATCAATTTACAGAGATACTTCACTATCGAAGATAATCCTGCGGCATGGGATGTTTTATTTGGGTTTGATAGAAAGTTCAAGCATGCTCTCAGGGAATGGAGGAACAATATCAAAAAGAAATGCTTTGAGGCATACAAAGAGGATTGGAAGAGGTTCTACAAGCGAGATAAGAGAATTGACAAAGAAGATCTTGCTACGCTTATGATAGTGTGGAGCAATGGAAAACACAAGGTAAATCTCATATTAGTTACACTAGTATAGTCCATGTGCGTCACACATGGATATACTTGTTAAACATTACAAATAAATTTGAATGTGAATAACCTGTCAAAGACTTATATATAATTTAGAAACACCTAGTATTCAGAGAGTATATAAAAAATAAAACCCTCGAATAAAAAGTAAACAACCCAAATAAGGTGTAAAAAAATTACCCTCTTCTATCTCTATATATACAAAATTAGAGCCTTTATTTACCTCTTTAGGGACAATAAATATTATAGGCACACATCTATCCAATGGCAATCAACTTGCATAAAAGGAAAAAAATGACACCCAAAACAAACACTGTAGCCTCCCTCCTTCCTTCCCTCCCTTGATTTCAAAAATCTTTATCACAATGCATTATGCTTCATGTATAATCTTTTTCAGGAAATTAATACTTTATGTAATAATCTTCTTTGATGGTGTATAATTTTTTTAAAAAGAAATTAATTGTGTTTTCTTTTTGAGAAAAGTTAATACTTCACGTTATAATCTCCTTTCATGCATGATGTTATAGTCTTTTTCATGAAATTACAGTAAAAATTTATATATAGGTTAGACTCAAGTTTTTCAATCTTAAATTGCGCACGTTTTCTTAATTTATACAGATCATCTATCATTGAATATAACATCTTGCCGTGAACCCAAAGAAAATAAAGGTTTTTCAATCTTAAATTGCGCACGTTTTGGATGCATTTTATGCTCATGCATGGTCTAGATTCTAAGTCTTTGATTGGAAAGGAATAGAGCACTAAGCCCCTATAAATATAAATTTGTATTTTAGCAATACATCCACAATATTCAATATTTTATAAAAATCTAGAAAAAAATTCCAGTCTTAAGTAAATTATAGCAAACAAATTATTAAGTTCCAAATTGGTTTAGTAGAAAAACTAACTCCATTTTGAAGAAAAAGTACTATATGTCCTTAGCATTAATAACTCTTCAATGAAGAGATCCTCATCCTTAAGATTTCACAAATTTTTGACTCAATTCTCCAGAAAAATTCAAGGTGCAAGCCTCATTTATCTAATAGGACAACCTGTCCAACTTTCATCATAGCAAGATTCCAAAGAAAATTTTAAAATTAATTATTTCCGGCACTTGGCTTAATGCAAACTAAGAATTAAAATAAAATTTATGTAACAATTTGTAGTATTGATGTATCTACAATTTCATGGCTTAAAACCCTCTATATCTTGGTGCTCTTGTAAATAATCGCATGCGAAGTATGAACGGAATATTCCTATAATATAGACATAATAGGTGTTATAAACACGTACATAAATAATGGGGTTTAATTTTCTAATGGTGATGAATGCAATTTAAAAGGATATTTATTACATTGAATTTAGTTGAGGATTATGAGAAGGATTTGATGGTGCGTTGTTTATGTATGTATGCACGTGTGTTATGTATGTATGTATGTGTTTTATGCATATATGCATGTGTTTTATATATATGTGTATGTGTTTCATCATAAATTGGAGGGCATTTTTGAAAGAAATATTTTAACATATCAGCACCTTCACATTGCTTATTATACATTAATATACTAAATGGTTGTACTTGTTGAAGCAAAATTGTGTGAGAAACAAAGAAAACTGAGATGCAAACAAGTACGATCCCCATACAGGGACTACTTTATTTGTGCAGATTACGGATCAATATTGTAGACGGTATAAATATTTTACATTTTTCTATTGTCTATAAATGTTATTTTTTTCACAGGTGAAACTAATAAATAAATCTGTAAATCTCATAATTCCTCTTTTTTTATCGTTTCTTGAACTGCACAAGAGGACTTCTAGTATGCCCTCGTTGACAACACCATACTTGTTGTAGGAAGACTGCACTCAGCAAGCGATGCAGCTTGTTTCATTGGCAATGAGACATTTGGATGGTCAGATTTCTGAGGAGGTGTGTGAGGATACTATGGAGGAGTGCATGAATGTGGTCCAACATACTACATCATATGGGATGGTTTCCAGACACATCATGAAATGTTATAAATTAAAGATTCCTACTCGGTTGTAGATGTCGCTAATGGAATTTATCACCTCTCAAAAGGCATTTACCGGAGGCGGACAGACTAGCGGACATGCTAGTGGACATGTATATGATTATATAAATAACACATGCAATTATATGAACAAAACATAAAATGCGTGGTTCTTATACGAATTGTTTTGTTGTTAGTATGGAGATGATGCCATAGGGAGCACAACTCGTAGTCGTGGAGCCGCCACCGACGCCGGGGATGAGGATATGAACGAGGAGGAATACCGCCATTAGTGAGTTTTCCTCATTACACTTCAGCTTATCACAACGCTTCCAGGCTGATTGCTATTATCATTTTGTATCTTGGACATACTTGTATGGGAGATATATACTTTGCATCTTGACCATTTGTAGTATTTTATACATGCTAGACTTGTTTGTGGGGATTTTGACATGTTTGTACCATTTGTACTACTTTTATATCCTACACATGTTTGTGGTATGATCATGTTTATATTGTGGGTATTTTGTGGATTTATCTTGTATGTTTGTGGGTATTATGATCATTTCTATTGTGTATCTCAGATGTATGACAGATATTTATGTGTGAATTATGGATGACTTGAGTGGATGTTTGGTATATGTAAAATGTAGATTGCTTTTACTATTATGATGAGAATATTGTGTTTGTTGATGTAGTTGTGTATATTTTTCACTGAAATATTATTGTGTATATACAAGAAAATAGTTATATAAATTTTTTTTCGAGATTATATACATTCTTGATGGGCTCGCCGTCAAGGATGTCTATCCTTATCGGCTAGCCGTCAAGAATGTATATAAACATCCTTAACAGGTTTTGCCATCAAGGATAAACTTCCTTGACGGATAAACATCCTTGACGGCCAGCTATTAAGGATATGCATCCTTGATGGCGAAACCCTCAAGGATGTTTACAAACATTCTTGACGGCATCTCCATCAAGGATATTTTCCCTATCAAGGATACACATCCTTGACAGGAATGCCGTCAAGGATGAAACACCCTTGATGGGAGTTTTGCCTACGACATATGCTTGACGGCGGCTCATCAAGGATATGCATTGTTGACCGGAAAATGGGCATCCTTGATAGGATTGCCCATCAAGGATGCCCAAAATTTTACTAATGACCTCTAGTGGTGGCCGTGGATGATTTGTTAGAGGAAATAAATTCCTCAAACTTCACTTGGTCAAATTCGATAACCAAGATTTTAGTTAAGACCATAAGGGCTTATTGTCAGTTATGACAGGATATTCTCTTCGGTTGAGAAAGTAGTCCCAGGAGAGTCACCATTCTATTTTTGGTCTTTGAAATTATAACTAACATGTATTACAATTTTCAAAGAACTACAATAAAACAGAAAATTTTATGTTTTCTCATGTTCTTTTCCGTGTGTCGATGGAGCATCGATCTTGTACTCCGTTGATGGTCTAATTGAAGCGTTGAGTCTTCTGTTGACTAGTAGTTGCAAAGGCTCTTTTAGAGATGCTGAAGTCTTCTCTAGATGATCAGAATCTAACTGCTAAAATTGTTAAAATCTAAGGTCTTTAAAAAATGAGCAATCTCCCCTCCTTTTATAGGCTAAGAGAGAGTTAGTGACCATTAAATGTGGGTTTAGTGGCAATTAATTTAGGAGATAATGGGGAGAACCATTTCCATCAAAATAGCTTTTGAAACAGTCAATGGCGAGGTTCATCAATAACGATCGAAGGCGAAGCTCACTGAGTGGCTTTGGGTGAAGCTCGCTGAGCGGTTTTGGTCAAAGTTCGTTCTAGCGAACTTTAGCAGAATGTGGGCTACCCACTTCCCTTGGGGTGTGGATAACGTGGACCACATGGGTCTTTTAGGCGAAGTTCACGTGAGGCTTGAGCGTATTTCGCTATTGTTTGGGTGAGCTTTGTCATGGGCTTGTGCTTGGGCCTATATGAAGTATTTAGTCCATGGGCGTTCACTTTTTACAATTGGACTGAGAGTTGATCCAGGATAAAATATATATTAACCATCTAAAATATTCAGCATAAAAACTTCCATATTAGAAAGTAAAAAGAGTGTAGTTGTTTCTAATATCTAGTTAGGCTTTTGAATTAAATTGATTCCGCACCTTTATTTATGTTCTTTAACTCCTGATTGGACCTGATGTTTCCCCAGCAAGAATTAACAAATGAATCGAGGTGGAAAATTTACTATACATTTTATTTATTTATTGTTTTGGAAAATAAGAGCGGAACATAGTTCTCTAAATTAAAAAAAAAAAGAGATAGTACAATATGCATGACACCCAAAGAAAATAATGGGTCAAGATTAGAAAATAACTAAAATAATACTTAGAACAACTAGTACATAAGCATCAAATTTCAAAAGAACTAAGTTATCAAGTCTCGAATCACTAATCAGGCCAACAGTCCAACCGCAAAGATATACGCCCAATAAAGCAGGCACTCACGCCATTGACCATAAGCAATCCAAGTACCACAAAATCACGCTATGTATGTCCAAGACGTCTCATTATAGTATAGCAGTTATTTATTTATTTAATAATGTTGATCATAGGATATGTACAAGTAGCGGTAGAGTTAAGTTGGATATGAGGTGGCGGCTCATTCTACTAAATAAGCTACTAGGAGATAGTCATGTGATAATCTACACCTAGCTAGTCACGTGAAAATGTGTGGACTTCACTAATTTGTCTCTTGGTAACTCATTTTGCTAAATGAGTTACAACCTCATAGCCATCATTCCCAATGTAAAATAATATCCCTTGCTGAACTCTACTTTTGAGTACGTATTCTATCAGAATGCCATGCACAATGCGGGGCATTGTAATCTACATATGATGCCTATAAGACGTGCATTTTGGTAAATATCAGGGCTCATGTGTGGCCCACAATTTCCAACAAAAATATTTGCTTCTGATAGGAATGCTGCTCTCTACTTCCTCTTTGCAATTGTCACCATATTTGTCATGTTTGAATTTTGTCTTTCATTCTTTGTATAATTTTATGAGAATTAGATAGGATTAGAAGTCTATCATGGTTAAGATATTGGATCTCATCATGATAAGAAGTTTGTATCATATTTTAATTAGAAAGTTACGTTAGAGATAGAGTTTTAATTTCTCTATATATAGTCTTTTATTGTTGGAGGAAAAAAAAAAGGAAAAAAGGAGAGAGCCGCTGTCCTTTTAATCCAAGTCAGCAGAGGGTGTAAATCGAATTCAAGAATACTGTGTGAGAAGAAAAGGTTTCATAGTCTTTGTTCGTGTAACATATTACAATATTAAAAGAGCGTTTGATAGTCTTTGAAGTGTAAAAGATTACAATATTGGTGAGAGTTTCGTACTCTTTGTCTGTGCAAAGGATTATAATATTGAAAGAAGATTTCATAGTCTTTGTCCGTCTAAAAGATTATAATGAGAGGGCTTTAGAGAAAATATGAGAGTTGATCATGTATGTGAGCTTGAGAGATGGAGAGATGATAAGTGGCTCTTCTTATAGTTCTCCCTGATACATAGTGAATTTCTCATATTGTTGCCCTATAGATGTAGGTCAAAGTTGGTCGATAGAACCACGTTAAATCTCAATTCTTCTTCTTAAGTGTGGTTGTTTTCTATCTTGTTGATTATGGGTAGGGGTGGAAGTGAACCAAATAATTAATAAATAGTTCAATAGTTAATCAAGTAACTATTCGATCATATTCGATTCGTTAGTTCATTACCACTAAACAAATATTTTTTAGTATTTGAGTTTACTAATGAATAGAATTTAACCAGATGTATATTCGATTCGTTTGTCTATCAAATATTCATTTGCAATTTGATCACTTATTATTTGCATTACTACACATATGATGTTATATTTTTAACCCACTTATCATTTCTACTTAAGTTTTTTGTACTAATTGTAAGACTTAAATAATCTTAAATCTGTTTAATAATGAAAATTTTGATTTAAATATATATACAGCATATATTATAGATGAATAATTTTTATTTATGAATTTAAATACTATTTGAAAATGAAATTTTTTAGTAGAAAAAATATATACTTTGATATTCGATAAGTATTCGTGAATATTCATGAATATTAATGAATATTTATCAAATATCAAGTATTCGAGTTTGAATTCAAAAAACTCCATATATGGATATTAGAATTTGCATTCGAATTCGATAATTTTAAACAAATACAAACACGAACACCTTAATATTTGCTTCGATTCGATCGTTTACCACCCCTAATTGTGGGTTAACTTTTGAGTAGTGGAGGTCGTAGTAGGCAGGAGACTAAAATCTCAGCAAGTAGTATCAGAGTGATGGTGATGAATCTGGAAGCTAGTTTGCAAGATAGACGTCGAGCAAGATCGAAGATCAGTGTTACAAGAATCAAGAAAAAAGAAAAGAAAAAAAAAAGGGAAAACCTCGCTGGCAGCGAAGGTCCGGTGGATGGTGGAGGCACAGACGGCGGAGGAGTGGACGGTGCAGAGGTCTGGCCAACGGTGCCGGAGCAGCAATGAATGCCGTCACATTTGCGATGGGGACGCGCTCAAGGGTTCTTTATTGGGTCTCTGGTTGTTCCTATGAATCGTGAAAAGCTGAGGAGACAATCACATGATTTGATGATGAGGTGATCTTGTATTTGGAATATTTTGGTGTTTGGTGTTTAGCCTACACGTGATGGAGAAAGAAATCATTCTTCACACGGAAGAGAAGAACGTGATTTTTGGTGCCCAGGATTCGGTGTGTGGCTTTGTACGGTATTTGGTGTTTTGCTCAATCCAATGGATGAGATTGATTAGAGTGTAGAATGGTGAATCGAAGGTAGACTGTGACGATCCGAAGTCAATTTTTAGGTTTTTTGATGCTCTGAACACGATTGAAGGGTCTAATTTTCTAGATTATGCTCAGATTAGTCAGAAGATGCAGGGAAGTTCTGACGGTGGTGGCGAGATAGATCTGATGGCAGATTGGATGAACAGGTAAGTAACATATGAGACTGGTGTAGAGAATCAGATGTGATTCTAGCAATAGAGTTGTCAGCATGCAATTATTTAGAGTCATTGCAGGAGCACGAGTTGGTTGGTGTGTAGCCTTGAAGAGGATAATGCCAAACTCGGTGGAGCTTGCAAGCGAGCAAGAATATGTGACACACATGGAGATGGAGATGGTAGTATTAGACTACAGGAGGAGTAAGACAACAAGCGCTCATATTCCGTCCAAATCAAGCAATAAAGAAGATAGAGGCATCCAACTTGTATGGTGGAGTAGGATAGGTGCATCGATATGGTTTGTGGCAAACGGTGCAGGTGGAGTACAAGGACAGCAAGCGGCAGAAGGCTATTGTCAGGCTTAGTTTTGGGGAGAAGCATAGTTGAATTGTTTATGATATTAAAGGTGGCGAAGGACTCTTGATGCGCACAAGAGAGGTGGAAGCGCCATTGAGGCAAATCACAACGAGGGTCATGGGGCATAAAGGTTGGAGTGCGGAAGTTCTGATTAGGAGTGAGGGCTCTATGGTTGAAGCGCAAAGTGATAGAAGACGCCAGCGGGAGAGGCAAAGTTTGAAGACAGCAATGGTATTTCTTCAAGGTGGTTTGGGGAATCAAATCCAACCTAGAGATTGTTAGGATTGTGTCTTTTATTCTTTGTATAATTTCATGAAAATTAGACAGGATTAGAAGTCTATCATGATTAGGAGAATGAGTTTCATTACAATAAGAAGTTTATATATTATTCTAGTTAGAAATTTAGGTTAAAGATAGAGTTTTGGTTTTTCTATATATAGTCTTTTGTTGTTGGAGGGAAAAAAAGGAGAAAATGAGAGAGCCGCTATTCTTGTAACGTAGGTTAGGAGAGGATGTAAACTGGATTCAAGAATAGTGTAAGAGAGAAGGTTTCGTAGTCTTTGTCTATGCAAAAGATTACAACATTGGTGAAGGTTTCGTAGTCTTTGTCCATGCAAAAGATTATAATATTGGAAGAGATTTTTGTAGTCTTTGTCCATTAAAAAGATTACAATATTGGCGATGGTTTCGTATTCTTTGTCCGTATAAAAGATTACACTATTGGGAGAGAGTTTCACAGTCTTTGTCGGTACAAAAGATTGTAAAGAGAGGGCTTTGGAGATAATATGAGAGTTGATCATGTATATGAGCTTGAGAGATTGAGAGACGAGAGCCGAGTGGTTCCTCTTGTAGTTCTCTATCTAATACATAGTAACTTTCTCATATTGTTACTTCATGAATGAATGTCAAAATTGATCAACCGAATCACATTAAATCTTGGTGTTCTTCTTCTTGATTGTGATTATTTTCTATCTTGCAGATTATGGGTTGGCTATCGAGTGTCGAAGATCATAGTAGGCGGAAAACTAAAATCCCCAACATGTCGCTTGTGAGTCTGCAAGGAAAACCAATACGCTGCTTGGTGCTACAAAAACCCAAATCGGAACATCTGACATCCAAAAGCCCTAGCCGCAAGCTAAGAGAAAATCTCAGATTCTCACTCCTCATGCACACCTTGTCTTCCCCAAGTTCCTTCATTTTGGTCATCATCTTTTTTTCTCCTTCTACCTCTTCTCCACTCAATTTAATTCTATGAAATTTGACTATCGTTCGATTTTTATCAATTAATCTACTTCTATCACTACAAAACCCCAAAGTAAAAGATTCAAACAAAGCATAAGTCATCAAGATCACTACCAAGAACATTGATCAGGATTATAAATTAATTGCATAGTATAGATACCACGTTTGTACATATTGTTACATGAGGGGCTCCAGTTTAGGTGAGAGAAGGCATGGCCTGTAGGAGATGATTGAGAGATCACTGTATCACTTTTCCTTTTGGTTGTTGACAAGCTTATTTTGTCGTTATATAGGTCTCATAATTTAAATGTACACTACTTAAAAAAGATGATGGTGAATTTAAAGTATTTATAAGATAATCTAAAGGACTCAATATTAACAAATACTTGTACTTTTTGACATGAATTTAGCCAAACAATGAGTTGTTGTTAGTGAGTCCCACGGCTTACATTGCGCCCGTGGGATTGTGGGCTCAGAGCATGACGAAATATATCTAATTCATGAGACAAAAGTAATATTATATAAAAATTTAACAGGTGTATTAAAAGGACTTTAGTTAGAAGCATTTTGACATTGCTAGAGGAAAATTCACATGATATATGGTATGATCGTAGGAGTACAACTGGAATGAACTAATTATGTAATGACATTCGGATAATAATCGATCACGCAAAAAATTTATATGTTATCATGTTTAATTATTATTTTCTTGGACCACTCTTGTCGAAATTTCTGGCTCCACCACTCTGTACTAGTATCATGAATGTTTTCATTTGTTCTTTAAGGATTGCTAGAGGCTCTCTAAAAGCGAGGTGAGCAAAAGTGGATAGTCATATTTGGTATTTGGTAGTTGTGAATTTATACACTTGTACGCTGCGTATTCTTTGCTTTAGAAAAATTATGTTATATATGCATGGGGATAAGTTTACATAGCATGTTTTGAGAGTTTGGTCAACAACAAAATTTAGGCCTATGTTTCGAATGGGGGAAAAAACGTTTACGTATCACTTTATAATTTTTAGTTGTTTACAGTGTTCCTGTTCTTTCCCATGTAGCACTATTTATTAGGTCGAGATGCATAGATGCATGGTTTAGTCATCAAGATCGATTTGATAAAATTTTTGCTCATTAACTATCATAGTATTCACAAGGAATGCTATCCCGAAACTTCCTAATAAGGACTCAAAAGTTCTCAAATATCAGAATTCAGGTTATTGCAATCTTCACAAAGAGTGGGCACACAATTTGCATTTGATTTACGAGAAGAATCTGAAGTAGATCTTGCAAGTTTTATTTCACAAAAAGAAGAACCCCACTATTTTATTAATAGGAATTTAACAAGATATCCCCATAATAGCAGACGTAAGCTGGAAACAAGGGGAGAAAAAAAAAAAAGATGCAAGACAAACCAATCAGGTGATTAGTACTAAACAAGGATAAACATCACTAAAGACTCCCCGTAAAAGACAAAATCAAAAGTTACAACAAATAATATTCCTGAGATTTAGAAGCAAACACTGGTACGAAGACGACCTGCCCCAACGGTTGGAACAGTTGGGGATGAAAGTTTCCCCAACGGTTCCAACCGTTGGGGCAGGAAAACCACCCGTTAGTGCAA
>JBAKGM010042633.1:6747-17847 GCA_037177215.1 Asparagus racemosus
CCCCCCCCCCCCCCCCCCCCCCCCCCCACCCCCCCAAAATATCAGAAATCAGTGCACCATTGAAGGCCTTAGATCGTCCATGAATAGCAGACCTCTTCCCACACTCAAACTGACTGTGGCTTTCTTGCTAAGCTCTCCAACTTAGCCTCACTTCTACTCCCAAGTGTTGTTTTTTTTTCCCTTAAATAACCAGAGCCTCTCCACTTCACTCTCCGCGCGCCACCCAAGACTTGAACTTTCGTCAGTTCTTCAAGAGTTCTTCAGCTCTAACTATTCTCATTTTTTCCAGTGATCTAATCACTCCGTGATCAAGAGAACCGTCTCTAGAGATTGATCAATTGATCATTCATCTCCAGGATCACATCAAAGCTTTGACAATCAAGTTAGCCTCCACGTGGTTAATGGGGCCAAGAATTTAGGCTCTATCGACGTCTCTCTCTGAGCCCTTATTCAAGAAAGATCAACGTTGGTGGCCCTGTCGTCCCCTGCGATCACAAATGGTGACCACAGTGGGAGATGCTACTCAAGTGATAAGCTGCTCGTGTCACAGCACAGTGCTAACAACATCGGTTTAGAAGTCGAGATGATAACGGTGGTGGAGTTGGGTCAACCTGATTTCGAAAGATTCCTTCATCAAGGCTCGACTTGCGTGAAGAATCAAAGGAAAAATGACGATCAAATCAGCCACACGCGAAGGGGAGGCTACTAGCACCTCACTCGATGAAGCACTTGAGCTTTTGACGAAAGCGAGATATGATTATCCATCTAAAAATGGTGAACAAGACTTGAATATTACTGGAAATAAACAAGTGTACGTGTGCCTCTTCTATATTATTTAAATAATAATATTACTGGAAATAAACAACCCTTATTATCTATATTATTTAAATAATAATATTACTAATAACTTTTGTAGGATTAATAAATAAAAGCCCTCAATTATCTCAGCTCTCAATTTTTTTAAGCCCAAGAAGCAAAGCCCACAAACAAAATCAGCAAAGGAAAAAAAGGCAAGACATCGATGCGGGCATCGATTCCCCCATCGATGCATGGGTAGTGCAATCTGTTTGATTTTATGGGGTTTATAATAATTTAATTATTAGGGTTGATTGTAATGGTGTATAAATAGAGGTAAAGAATGAGAATTTGAGTGGTGGAAAAAATATCGTAACTCTATTTGGAGAGGAGGGTTACTCTTAATTGAGAAGACGTTCTAAATTTGTAACTTTGTTGCAATTAATAAACAAAATTATCTCCTCATGTTTTTCTTTTCTCTCTTGATTGTGGATGAATATGAGTATGAAGATGGAGATTTACCTTCAAGAGACTAAAACCCTCTTGAAATGTAAGTTTTTCTTTTTCTTTTTCTTTCTTTTATTTTTATTTTTATTTTATTTTAGTAGATTATATTTATTTTCTTACATAGTAAAATAGATTTACTTTTATGTCATGTATTACTTTCTTAGCATAGATTTACTTTCTTGCATAATTTAGATTTTCTTTTATTTTGTAATTAGTTTAGTTTTATTTTCATGTTCATAATTTAGATTTTTATTTATTTGTTCTTCTTTTATTTTTTAATCAGTTTTTGTTTTTATGTTGATAGTTAGATTTTTATTTATTTGTTTTTCTTTTATTTGTGTAATTAGTTTTTCTTTTTCCTTCTTTCGTAGTTTAGATGTTATTTTTACTTTTCAATGTGTAACTAAAATCTTGTAGGAATTATAGAATTGTATGAAACTAGTTTAGTTTCCTTTATAATTTGTAAATTGTTCTCTTATTCTTAAAATGATCACTTAGGATAATAAATTGGAGAACTAGAAGAAGAATTCGATAATCTACGCTTTCCTTAAGTGGTTTGATAGGTTATACTTATGAATTCTAGAATTAATCTCTAGTTGATTGTTCATTTCATGAATAATGGCTATCATGCCTCTTGGTAGTTATTTGGACCCAGACTTGCTCCCGCCACGTCGTCCCTCTATGCGATCTGACTTAGCACCTACAATGATAATAATATGAAAATATATCATGTAATCTATAAATGTGAAAGTTAAAAGTGGATTATTAAATTTATCATTCACTTTCTCCCTTTCTTTGGCTGCGAGTGCAACAACTTTTCTAGCCTCCATCATAGATGTCAATTCCTCCAACCTTCTCACCACACGTGGGTGGCGCTTCATTGATTCTGCTCTAGACTTAATCGCGTTTGGAGGGAAGGGTGAACTATGAAACTCAGATGTCTTGGGACGCAAGTTGGTTTGAAATGTAGAAGAGAACGAGGGTGTCCACAAGTCATCTACACAATTAAAGGGGATAATTAATATAAAAATTTAATTTATCATTATGAAATATTAACTACTTAAGACATGTCCCAGGGGATGGTGCTGGTGGTGCACCAGTGGGGCCAGGTGTTGATTAACCCCAAGTCTGCAACCAAGGAACAATATGAGCTATATGACTGATAATTTTTAAAAAATTATTAACATATTAAATAGTTTATACATGCATAAGGAGATGGTGGTGTCTCCTCAATATGACCTGTGCCTAGGCTGGTACTCCGTGATTGACCATGGTCCTCACTAAAGAGCCTCACATTCCTCATCTGTAAATTAAATCATTAAGATACTTAACAAGAAATATATGCATCAACATAAGATAAATTATTATGAAAAGCATTAATTATTTTTATTAGGAATGCTTTTAAACAATAATGCATTGTAACATAGTTCATACTATTACAATTATATTGCACAAGATCGACTGAGTATATTTGCTATAGTTTGTCTTCTTTTTGTTTGCTTATTTGAGCCGGAGCCTCCGCTTGTAATAAGATTCGGAATGTCATTTTGAGTACCAGGAACACTCATATTAAGCACCACATTTTGCGTGCAGGAGAAGTCTTGCCAAACATCATCAGAGCACCCAATTGGTTCATTACAATTATCTTTACTTTCTTCATCATTTTTTTCATTGTTATTAGGAAGAACAACGGATCTTGGCTCCTTGTACAAAACCACCCAATCAGTCATGACGTTCGTATCTTTCACAAATAAGCACTGATCCGCTTGTTCTGTAAAATAAATTTCTCATCTAGATATATTTCTCGGTGGAGGTTGACAAGTGTAAACCTATAATCATCCTTTTGTATTTTTGCAGGAACCACCGAACCTTGAACACTATGTAACTACATTATTTTTGTTCACCAATCCCGTAGATTACCTCCACAATGTCTTTTAATTGGTCATAATGTAGTATGTCAGCTAGAACTGAGTTCTGATCTCTTATACTTGAAAAACATTCTTGAGCAAAATAACTCATGACCCCACTATTCTGGGTTACCCTCCTATCATTGGTCTCTAGCATTCGGAATTTATACCTATTGATGAGATGCTCATTATAACGTCTTACTTCATCGTAAGGACGTTGTGCATGAATAATAATTTCATCTGATAACATAGTGCCATCGAGAAGTGATTTTTCAACCTAAGCCAAACAATATCAGAGAATATTTAGGACAAGTTTAACTTAAAGTTATATTATGAAAGTTCAAAACTTAATTATACAACACTTGCATCAATTCTGAACCAATCTGGAAATACTTTCTTATGTTTTTTCTGAATATTATGCACTACATTCCTACTGATTATTTCATTCCTAAACTTCTCCAGATGTCGCCTATTACTATAATGTATAAGATTGTATTGGTAAACTAAGAATAAATGAACATATATCATCTATTACACTAATTTTATTTGTTACCTTCAATAGTCTTGAAAAATATCAAGATTTTCCAATACATATGCATGAATTTCATAAGTAAGATTTTGGATATTTTTCACACTTTTTATCCTTAGTTGGTGTATGATGTACGGTTTTCTTCTTATGCATGTAACGTGATGCAAACACAAAGCATTCATTGGTCACATATCCTTCAGCTATCGTACCCTCCGGACGAGCTCGATTACGAACATTATGTTTCATGGAACCCAAATATCTTAAAATTTTGAAAAGAATTAACTATTATGAAGTCAATATAAGAAATGCATATATAATTAATGAAGGTGATGAAAATCGTAACCTTTCAATCAGATACATCCAATGATAAGTAACAGGACCTGGGATTCTAGCTTCTCTTGCAAGATATTGGATGAGATGGACCGTGATTGTAAAAAAATAAAGGGGGAAATAATACTTTCATATTGCATAGAGTAACCCGAACCTCATGTTCAAGTTTTTTAAATTCATCCATATCTATAACTTTAGAGCACAATTTTCTTAAGAATCCACAGTACTGAATAATAATCTTCGACGCTTCTTTCTCCATATTGTTACGAAGTGCAACTGGGAGCAATTGATAAAGAAGGATATGGTAAATATAGGTCTTCAGACCTAAGAGTTTTCTTTCTTATATCTGGATATTGTTTGATATGTTAGTAGAGTAACCATCCGGTGACTTTACTAATTTGAGAATTTCACAAAATCTCTGCATCTGCTCATTTGACATTGTAACACGAGACAGTGGCAACTTTAATTTTTTTAAAACCAAAATCTTGTGCTTGCAAATCATTCTAAATATTCAATGCAGTCAAGTCTTGGCAAGCCTGTAGGCTATCCTTTGACTTGTTGGCATCTTGTAGAAGAGTTGATACTATACTGTCCTAAATATTTTTCTCAATATGGATGACATCTAAGTTGTATCGGATTTTAAGATTTGCCAGTAAGGTAGCAGAAAGAATACACTAAATTTAGTCCATCCTCTAGGTAATTTTTCAACTTCATTCTCAACTTGCACTCTTCGGACCGTTCTCTTACGTTTCAATGACTTTTTGGTCTTCAAGGAATCTCTTACTTCGAGCAGGTCATACTTAGAATAATGATTTTTTCCAAACCTTACTTTTCGATACCCCTCAAGTAGCCTTACAATCTCAACTCCAGTCAGCTAATGCGGCTTCATTCTCTTCTCAATTGTGCCATCAAACATAGCAGATAATTTTCTATACTTATGAATCAAGGGCAACCACCTTCGATTAATTTAAACAGTTCTTTTGGCTATGCAGTAATTGAAGAGCTTTAAATTTTGGACCACATATAGGACAAGCATACTTGCCCTTCGTAGACTAACTGGACAGATTAGCATAAGCTAAAAAATTATTAATCGTCCACATTAGAATAGCACGTAATGTAAATGACTCTTTAAGATGGGCATAATCTGTCAATACACCCTCAACCCACAACTATTTCAGCTCATTAATTAACGGCTCTAAATAGACATCAATATTATTACCTGGTGCGTGCTTACTAGTTATCAGTAATGAGAGTATCATATATAGATGTTTCATACAAAGCAATAGAGGTAAATTATATGGCCTTATTACAACTGGCCACGTAGGCCAGCCAGAACTCATTACCCCAAATGGATTGAATCCGTCACTAGATAGGCTCAGTCTGACATTTCTACAATCATCCACAAAATAGAGAGAAACTTTATCAACATGCTTCCAAGCTAATGCATCAGTAGGATGTCTCAAGTTACCATCATCTACTCGATCTTCTTTGTACCATCTCATGTTCTTCACGGTGTCTTTGTTTATATACAATCATTACAATTTAGGGACCAATGGAAAATGATAAAGCACCTTTGCTGGAATCTTCTTCTGCATCCCCTCTATCTCCGTTGTCCTCCTTGCTGAAGAGTTTGTGCATTGTTTCCACATGTCGGACACTACTGAAGGTATTTGTTGGCTTTGTGGGAGAGGATACAATCATTCGGACATGCATCAATCCTATTATAATCAAGACCCAAAGCGAAAGCAATCTTCTTAGCCTGATAAGTTATTTGGGGTATGCTAACCTCTCCTCCAAGAATTACCTTCCGAAGCAAATCAAGAAGCATTTTAAAATAATTATCAGACATTCCGCTAAATGAGTTTCAGCATAAATAACAATCTAGAGTACTCAGTACAACCCTCATATAGGTCATTTTCACTATCTTCTAGTAGCTTCATTATTCGCTTTATGTCTGCGAAAGAATGCATATCTTCAATATTTTCTACACCTTCGACACGTCCAACTCTTCAGCATCTTCTTCGATATCATCTTCAATGTCATCTCCGATATCATCTTCAATGTCATCTCCGATATCATCTTCAACATTGTCATTGATATCATATTCGGTAGGACAGAAAAAATATCATTGACCATTATTTTTGTGTCATCTATCCGTAAGCCACCGTACTCATGCACATCCGGCTCGTCATCTTTAATACAGCATTCCCCATATGACCAATATTTATATTTCTCATCAAACCCTAATATTATTACATGGATCCGTATATGATTTCTATTCTGTAGCTTCATATTCCTCCACCTATAATAAGGACAATACATAGCACCGCTACTTAAATTCTCCGGATTCATTTTGGCATACTGCATGAAGGTGTCACATCCCTCTTTATATCGCATGTCACGAAATCTTTCAAGTCGAGGAATATCTATCCATGATTTGTTAGGAATTATCCTCATCTGTAGATTATATATATTTTTTAAGTACAATTAATCTCACTATTACTAGTAAATTTATGACCCTTAGTGACAATATACATACAACACACATCAGACTTACATACATGTATTATTTAACATTAAAAAAATTCTCCTAAATTAAAATAGAAATGTATATAGAAACTAATTAGAACACTCTAGCGGGTGTCATAGAAAGGCTTCTATTATATTAAAAATATAGTAGTGCTTACATCCAACTTCATATACTTTGTATATTTTCATTTCTTAAAACTCTCAGCAGCACCTACCCGTTGCTCTCCTTGTATACTATGCAGATCTTATTATGCATATTGGCAATAGACTGAAATGCAAAACAACATACGCTTATTGTACACAAAGAATAATGAATACATGCTGCCAAAGCTTTTAGGAAATGAAAACATATAAAGTATACAAAGTTGGATGCATGCACTACTATATTCCTAACCCGTCTAATAAGGACAGATCCAATAATCATGATTTTTTGTAAATTTTTTGTATTAATTCTTTCTCATTATAATATAAAGAATTGGAGGTAGTTATTGGATGGGAGTCTAGGGATAATGTTATCTTTTTATTCACCTAAATTAGATATATAACACATTATTCCACCGAATATTGCATTATATATCACTCCATTTCTTAGAAAAAATTTTATTTCACAAATTTTCAAATCACAAACATATACAATCACACATTTTTATGATACACGCGAAACTTAATGTAAATTGGTGAAGGAAAGCGGCGTATGGACGTGTGCGGTCACGGGCATGTAGGCAGCAGGCCCTCGGCGTGCGAGAATCATCGATCGCGAGCGTGCAGGCAGTGGGCGTGGCTCGAAGGTGGGCAGCTACATGCGGATTAAGGTGAGCGGCACGTAGACGTGTGTGGTTGGTGAGATCGAGGGTGAAGACGTGCGGACCAAAGGCATGCGGGTGGTGCGGTCGCTATGGGATTCGTTTGAGCTAGCGGCAGGGTGTGGTGCGAGTTTGCTTCGAGTGTGCGACTAGGGTTTTTGCGAGTGAGAATGATGGTGGCGGCGAAAATCTAGGCAGATTTAAGGTATTTGAGTATCGAGTGGGCCCCACCCTTCCTAGACGGAAAATTTCCGTCTAGGATGCTTCCTAGACGGAAATTTTTCATGAAAAAAATTTTATAAAAAATATGAAATTTTTCATGAAAAACACACCTATAAGCTAGAGAGAAGAGGGTTGACCGTGGACGGCGAGAATAGTCGATGGAAGGGGTAAGCTGTGGACGGCTCGAGCGTGCGGGCAGTGGGCGAAGGCTAGCGATGTGCGGACGTGTTTGGTCACGGGCTACGGGCAATGGTTCCTCGGTGTGCAAGAATAGTCGACCGCGGGCGTACGGGTAGTGGGCACGGTTCGAAGGTGGGCGAGTGATGGTAGATATGAGTGTACCTAAAGTTACAAGTATACAACTATTATGTTATAGTATTAAAAGTTATCGATCCCACGAGGAAGATGTTGTAAGAATTTATCAAAATCAGTTCTTATATTGTGTGCGACAATTAGGAGTGTGATAAATGTGTTTGTAGAGAGAATATGAGAGTGGTTGTGAATATGTGCAAATAAGAGCAAAACAAGATTGAGAGTGGAAAGATAAAGAGTGATGAATAAAATGAAGGAAAAGAAAGAAGGTAATAAATGAAAATCAAGAATAAAGAGAAAAATTAAGAAAGTAAAAGATGGAGGATTTAATTATAGATATGAGAAATCTAGAATTGAATCCATTAGCTACTCTCACTTATAAACTATAAATTAGTTTCTTTTTATCATATTCTACTTTAGATTTATTAAGTATAGACTATGAAACCACTCAAGGAAAAGCATAACCTTTCAAATTATTATCCAAGTAAAATTAATACTCATGAAAAGAACAATAACTAGATAATAATTCTAGAATTCATAAGTATAACCTATCAAATAACTCAAGATAAGTATAGATTATCAAATTCTTCTTCTACCAATTAGTTTTCTATTTGATTATCCTAAACATGATGATTTTAAGCACAAGAGAATAATCCATAAATTATAAAGAGATCAAACTAGTTTCATACAATTCTAGAATTCCTACAAAAATTAGTTCCACATCTTAGAAAATAAAAGCAAAGAAAGAAATAAAAGGAGAAAATAAAAATGAAAACTATCTCCAAAGAGGGTTCTAGCCTCTAAGTGAGAGAAAGAAAATAAAACTTAAATACAAAGAGGGTTCTAACCTCTTGAAAATAATGCAAAAAAATAAATGCAAGAAGTAATGCAAGAAAATAAAGACATGAAAATAAATCTACTCTACAAAGCAATAAATCTAATTCAAAAGGGCCTAGCTTCATGAATATTTAACAAACAAAAAAAGAAAATATTACAAGAAATTAAAAGATGAAAGAGAAAACTTACATTCCAAGAGGGTTCTAGCATCTTGATGAAGGCAAATCTTCATCTTGATCTTCATCTTCCTCTTATCTTCATCTTCATGATCAAATAAAGAGAAAAAAAGAAAATATAAAGAGGTGAAAAAATTCTTTTATTAATTGCAATAAAATTTGGAAGGTCTTCTCAATTAGGAGTAACCCTCCTCTCCAAAAAGAGTTTTTACAAAATTTTTCACACTCAAACCACTCATCCTCTACCCCTATTTATAACCTACAACAATGAAGGAGAATCCTTAGATGAAACTTAGAGACCAAGGAATTAAATTTCAGCCATTAAACCAATTTTGTTGCAAATTAATAGGTAGACTAATCAATTAGCCAATCGGTTGGCCGACCGATTGGTTTGCGCAGTTTTAAATTTTTTGTGATTTTCTTGACCTGATTTCTTCATGGATCCTTGAGCTTTCTTGGGCCTACTTTTATCTTCATAATTGGGCTTCAATAAATGGTAGAAAATCAGGGAGTTTGAGTATTTTAGGCTTTAATTTATTATTTCTTTATTAACCTGCAATATAAGATAAAACACATTTATTAGTGATATTTTTATTAAATGAAATATATAGTGAGGGTATAAAATGAAATAAAAATGTGATTATCAGCGAGCGGCGTGCGGACGAAGGCGAGTAGTGTGCGGACGTGTGTGGTCGGTGCGGCCGAGGTCGAAGACATGCAGACCAAGGGCGTGCGGGCTGTGTGGTCGCTGCGGGATTCCTTCAAGCCAGCGACAGGGTGCGGTGCTGGCTTGCTTCGAGCCAGCGACTGGGGTTTTTTGCGAGTGAGAATGAGGGTGGCGGCGGAAGTTTAGGCACATCTAGTGTTTTTGAGTATCGGGTGGGCCCACATTAAAAATAAAAGTTTTTTTAAAGACTATCTAGGAAGCCAACATAGACTGAATTTTCATCTACGTTGGTCCAACCCAGACGGAACAAACTAGACGAAATTTTTCCCATCTAGTTTGAATCACTAGACGGAAAAAATTATATCTAGTTTGTTCTGTCTAGATTGCCTCTTTTTCTACTAGTATCTCTTTGTTTTAAAGATTTGTCTTGAACTAAGTATAGCTTTGTGTCTGACTGAATGTAGTTCAACTCTCAGCGGGGCCGATACTGAGCACAGTCCATGGTATTTCTTAGCATGTGCGATCTGAGCATGCACTTGAACTCAAGTATTCATACCCAAGACTGCGGCGCAGCAATCTGTGGTGCTTGGCCGGCAACTTTGTCTTCCACGTAGTCGAAACTGTGCAGAGCCACTATTCAGTTCAAACTGAACGTGAAACATTCGAATGCTGCTGTTCTAGGTGAGGGTCCCGTGAAATGGCTTTTGCGTAGTTGGTGAAGGCGAAGGGTCTTTTTGGGACAATTTGCAGATTTGCCTTGGGAAGACGCGGGGTCTTTTCCCACATTGGTCATTAATGATTGATTTGATGGTCGCCATGTATCCAATTTTAATTTCTTCAGGGAAATGTATATGAGGGAGAGATGGAGAGGGTTTTTTGCCTCTCATCCCTCACCTGAAAAATGTTTCCTTTCCTTCTTCTTCTTCTTCTTCTTCTCGGCTGCTGTTGCCATGGTTATCAATGGAGCGGCCATTTCATCGAAGTTAGCTCACCATGGTCAAGACTTAAGTGAAATAGTCCAAAACTAATTTATTTTTCTCCTTTCTAAACCTTCAAATTCCTTTTAAAGTGTTCGGAGTCACACTTTTTTCACATGCACTCCCTTATAGGAGTTTTGAAGTATTGTGCATGTATTTTTTGAGGCTACCTCATTTGATATCATGTATTGTTTGAGGCTACCTCATTTGATATATTTTTTTTAATGTCGATTCATCAACTCCTTGATAAATAAAATAGAGACTATTCTTATTGCTAGAGTCTAGGAGTGAGTCTCTCTGTGTCGCCAATAGTGCACCTTCATCTTGAGGCTTCTCAAAGTCTTTCACCACAACATCTCAACAATTTATATATCTCAATAGAGACTTCTTGAATCCACCAATTTACATTATTTTCTTCCTTGAGTTTAGGAGCAACAAACGGAATCATTCTGTTAGAATTCATCTTAGCTCTATACCAATTTGGTAATAATATTTGCCCAGGATAAAAA
>JBAKGM010042657.1:0-17842 GCA_037177215.1 Asparagus racemosus
ATTCAGAATCCGTGCCTCCCCTAATTGCCTCTATGCTTCTTGCTCTTTTAGAAAAATTGCAGGAAGCCAATATGGACGCAGGGCTTAGAGAGACCAATTCCACTGTAGAAGGTAAGTCATCTTAGCCGACTGCGGGTTCTCAATTTTGCTTCTTCCACTTATATCCTCTTATGTCAGATTTTTCGATAAATGACTTTGATGAGGACGGTTTGTCCGTGGATATTACCTCTGGATGACCTGATACATGGCTCGCCCCAGAACGACCGTCTTCCTAGCGACACCCAGCCTGAGCCAGCTAGTTCCTCTAAGGGTATGGGTTCTTTTTTCATTAATCATAGGACCAGTCAGCCTTGACTAGTACAACTATAATTCTATGAAATTGAAAAATCCCTTTGTCGATGACAGGAACTCCTCACTCTGCTGCTCCTCCAGAATCGGCTACTGTGGCTGATGTCGTGTCAGACGTACACACCGGGGGACCGATCGTGGCAGTCGGTGCGCCACCCACGGCTACTCCTCTGATAGCCCCATCCAATCAAGGAGCCGTGCTAATGCAAGCAGGTACGTATTGTTTAGCTGAGAGTACCTATACCACTCTTTGACTTAAGATTCGGAAGTATTTATTTCTCCTCTTTTTGCTTGCAGGGCCTACAGCAAAACTTCATGAGCTAGCGAGGGCACTGAGGTCAGACAATGATCCGTCTCGGCTCATTATCAGCATAGAGGCTCGCTCGTTCTTCTCTTTCGTAACTACGATGATAGACACACATCTCAACGGTGGGCTTTCCTTCCAACAATTCAGGCCAATTCTTGCCCCCAAGACAGCCTTGATACAGGATGCGTGCTATCCAGAGTTAGCCCAGGCTATTACCAATGATCTCGACTATCTGGAGGCTAAGCTTCAGAGTTTATAGGAGCTAGAGGTAGCGGGTGTTTCTTCATATATAGCTACACAAACAGAGGCTCGCCTGGAGGCTTGGCGTGATGCTCGCATTTTTTGCTGGACTTGAGGTCCAAATGCAGCGAGACCAAGTGCATCAGTTTGAGACCGTTGTTACTGAGACTTCATCATCTCTAGGCCATCTCCAGTCCTGTGTCGCAGTGAGTGAGGCCAAGATAGCATAGCTCAAGTAGGAGCTCTAGGCGGAGGAAGAGAATCTGAGTGTCTTGGAGCTGATGAGGGCCAACAAAGAGGAAACTTTCACTATCATATCCAAAAAGTTTGAACTTTTCACGAGCTTTTATAGATGAAGTGTCTGGACTAAAACAATAAATTTGCTATCATAAATTTAATGTCTAAGGAGCTGTAACTTCAGTCTTTGTCTTTTTATCAATCAAATATGTCTCTTTTTTTATGATTTATTATGATTCTCTTATTTCATTTGAAATAATTAACCATAATACTCGTAGGATTTTTGGCAAACCCTTAGCCATCAAAGATTTGATGAGCCTTTTCCGATTACCGTTTGAATCGGGCTAACATGCGGATTATTAAAACCCATTCCGCATGTGATGTTGTGCTAAAAGAATGAAACTCTCTTAGACTTGGAGCTATGATATTGAATACATAGACTTGGTACTCTTTTATGGGTAAAAGACTAACTCGGCGACACGTGTGAGGTGTCGACTTTGAGGTTATTGGCGAACCCCTAGCCCCCAACAGATTTGGCGTGCCTTTACGATCACCGTTTGAATCGAGCTAGCATGCGGATTGTTTAAATCTATTCCGCATGTAACGTTGTGCTAAAAGAATGAAACTCTCTTAGACTTTATGCTACGATATTGAATATGTAGACTTCATCTTTTTCACAAGAATAGACTAACCTGGTGACACGTGTGAGGCGTCGACTTGTCCCTACTTAGGATTCGGGATCAAATTCCCCTCGATAAATTTTAGATTAAAGGATTAGAAATATTTGATATGAGAAAGGAAGAATTTTATGTTCTATTTCTCGATGATGGAGAGGAAGGATTTTTATCCTGTCTCCGAATGAAGATGAGATTAGAACAAGGGAAGGAGGATCTTGTCTCCTGTCACTTGCTCGTGGAGAGGAAGGAAGATCTTGTCTCCTATCTCCGAGTATGGAACGGGTTCAAAACAAGAGAGGAATGTTTTGTATTCTATCTCTTGCTGGTAGAGAGGAAGGAGGATCTTGTCTCTTATCTTAGAGTAAGGGACGAATTCGAAAGAAGAGAAGAAGGTTTTGTATCCTATCTCTTGCCAGTAGAGAGGAAGGTTTTGTATCGTATCTCCGAAAGCTCACAAATTCGAAACAAGAGAGGAAGGTCTTGTATCCTATTTCTTGCTGGTGGAGAGGAAGGAGGATCTTGTCTCCTATCTCCGGTGCTAGAAAGGAAGGATTTTTGTCCTGTTTCCAGTGTGAAAGAAACTAAAAGTGGGATATCCACTTCGAGAATCTTGAAAGGTGAAACTAAGAGGGGGGTCTCCACTCTGAGAATCGGAAAGATTCAGATAACTTTCACATTTCATTACCTGATCTGGCTCGAGACAAGAGAGGAATGTTTTGTATCCTATCTCTTACTTGTGGGGAGGAAGGAGGATCTTGCCTCCTATCTCCAATGATGGAGAGGAATGATTTTTGTCCTGTCTCCAGTGAAGGTGAAACAAGAGAGGAATGTTTTGTATCCTATCTATTGTTAGTGGAGAGGAAGGAGGATTTTGTCTCCTATCTTTGAAGTTTGAGAGGAAGGATTTTTGTCCTGTCTCCGACGTGAGGGAAATTTTCAGTGGGCCTCTTGTTCATAGAAAGAATCAAGAGGGGATTTTGGTAGCTTGGACCAGAAAATTTTTGTAGACCCACCGTCAATGAGTTTGATCGGTACGAGAATTTGTAGTGGAGGATAAATTTAGGGTTATCCTTGAGGAAAATGGGCGAAATATCCCACGAAGAACTTCCCGTTGAAATAGGTTATCCCAAATATACTAAGGATAATATTTTTTCAGGAACTTCCCATTTATCAGCATTAATTGCTTGTCACCATTTAGGGTAATCAGGCGATATGCACTGTTCGAATAGACTATCTCTATTACAAATGGTCCTTCCTATTTGGGTTCGAATTTACCTTTCTTTTTGGAGTCAAGGATTATCGACCATCGAGCAGCGAGGACCAGATCTCCTTCCTTGAAACTCCTTTGTCGTACTTTCTTGTTGAAAGCTCTCGACATTCTGGCTTGGTAGAACTCAATGCGTTGTCGGGCTTCCAGGCGCTTTTCATCCAACATCTCGAGCTCTTCGAGACGTTTCTGATGTTGTTCTCCAATCGTCGTCTTCATTGCGAGGGCGATGCGAAGTGACGGGATTTAAACTTACAGCAGAAGAACTGCTTCACATCCGTATACTAGAGAATACGGGGTAGCTCTGGTCGATGTGCGTACAGTGGTGTGATATGGCCAGAGTGTTTCTCCGAGCTTATCATCCCAGTCTCGCTGGTTAGTCTTCACAAGCTTTGACAAAATCTTGATAATCGTCTTGTTGAACACCTCTGATAATCCATTCGTAGCAGGATTATAGGCCGTTGACGAGACGTCTTGGATCTTGAACTTTTTGCAAAACCTGATAAAGAAATTGCTGATGAATTGAGGACCGTTATCATGCACGATCCGTCTTGGTACACCATGTCAATAGATGACGTGGTGTTAGATAAACTTGACGATGTTGCTCGTCTTCACTTCTTTTAGCAGGATTACCTCAGCCTACTTGGAGAAGTAGTCGGTGATCGCTAGAATAAACCAATCGCCTTTGGCCGACGGAGGAAAAATAGAACCTACAATGTCTATTATCCATGTCTCGAATGGCCAAGATGTAACCGAATGATGCAACTGCTTCGGAAGCTGATGCATGTAGTTCGTGTGAATTTGACACGCGTGACACTTTTGAGCGTACTCAACCACGTCGTTGACCACTGTTGGCCAGAAGTACCCTATTCTCCTGATATGATCATAGAGTTTGGGACCAAGCTGGTGTGCACCGCACTCGCCTCCGTGTGCTTCCCGAAGGACTTCTTCTGCCTCTTTGTTTGAAAGGCACCAGAGCAACAAGCCATCATACTCGTGA
Source organism: Asparagus racemosus (assembly GCA_037177215.1). Lineage (NCBI taxonomy): Eukaryota > Viridiplantae > Streptophyta > Magnoliopsida > Asparagales > Asparagaceae > Asparagus > Asparagus racemosus. Next base: position 4,077 of record JBAKGM010042657.1, read on the forward strand.
TGATATAAGGTCTGAGTTTCTGTATCGTAGAAGAACCTTGGGGCTCTCCGTCGAATGGATTCTCTCTCCTTCACGTCTTCTGGCAAGATACAATGCAAGACATAGTCGATTATAGGGAAACGCCAATCTCAGGGTTTCAATTCGATCTGGGTGGTGTATACTTTTTTGGTAACCACCTCATTATCTCCCTCTGCCTCATCATATATCAGCATGAACAATTGATGAGTTATGACCGTGACTAACTGCTCAGTCTCGGGAGGTTGTGCCAAAGACACTGCTAACGCTGTTAACGCATCTGCGTATGCGTTCTGAAGGCGCATAATGTACTCGATGAAGAACTCTTCTAACGAGTCTACCATTTCAATGGCCGCCTGGTGATCTAGAATTAGATCTGGATTCCTGACTTCATAGTCTCCACGAATCTGCTTGACTATGAGTTGTGAGTCGCCATAAACTTCGAGATATTCGACCTCTAGCTCTTTGGCAAAACTTAGCCCAATCAGTAGCGCGTTGTATTCAGCCACATTATTGGAATATGGCTCAGTGAGCGAATAGGCTCGAGGCATGACGTGTTTCCCCGGGGAAACTAAGACAACTCCGACTCTGAAAGATATCTTAGAACATCCGGGGGCACTCACCACATTAGTTGCTCGAGAAGCTCTGTTGAAGTATAGTCACCATATTTGTTGATGCGACGTAGTGCTGGCTTCATGGGCTTCATCTGGCAAGTCATCATACAATTCAGCTACGTCTGTCGTCGGATTTGCTACCAAAAGATCGCAAATTGCTTGCCCCTTAATTGACTTCTGCTGTTTGAAGTGCAAGTCGTATTGGGACAAGAGCAAGGCCCATTTTGCCAGATGCTAACTCATGGAGGCTGGCTGCGTCATGAATATCCAGACCAGATTTATGTTGGAGATAACATAAATCGTCAGTCTGACCAAATAGTGCCGCATCTTCTGAATCGCGAACACTATTACAAGGCACTGCTTCTCGATTATTGGATAAAGAGACTCAGCACCGACTAGAGTTTGACTCAGGTAGTATACTACCTGTTCGTGACCGTTATCGTCATCTTGCGTGAGTAAAGCGCTTAACAAATGGTCCGCTGCTTTGGTGTAGATCAGGAATAGTTTACCTGACTGCGGTATAACGAGAACAGGAGGCTTCGCGAGATATGCTTTAATATCATCGAAGGCCTTTTAACAAGCGTTGTCCCAAATAAATGAGACACCTTTCTTGTTGAGTTTAGAGAATGGCTAGCACTTCCCGGATAGGTTCGATATGAATCGCTGGAGATACGCCAATCGCCCTTGTAACCCCCTGAGTTCTCTCAGATTTCTAGGAGGTTGTAGTTCTTAAATTGCCTTCACCTTATCAGGGTCGACGTGAATACCCTTATTGGTGATGACGAACCCAAGGAACTTACCGCTGGACATCCCAAGGAAGGACTTGGTAGGGTTCATCTTCAGTTGATGAGCTTGCATGAGCTTGAATACTATTCTGAGATCTTTGATGTGATCATTTTTGTCACGGATTTTTACGATCAGATTGTCAACATAGCACTCGACAGTTTTCCAGAGACGATCCTGGAAAATTATCGTCATTGCCCACTAGTACATGGCGACTACATTCTTTAGACTGAACGGCATGACCGTGTAGCAGAATATGCCGAGGGGCATTTTGAATGCTGTGTGTTTGGCATCATCTGGGTGCATCTTAATCTGATTCTATCCCAAAAAGCCATCCATGAAGGACATCCACTCGAACCCACACCTATTGTCAATGATGACATTGGTGATCGGGAGAGGGAAATCATCTTTAGGGCAAGTGACATTTAGGTCTCTGTAGTTGACACAGATCCTGATTGTCCCATTCCTTTTTAGAACTGGAACAATATTTGCCACCCAATCTAGATGCTGTACTTCTGTGATGAAGCCTAACTCGATGAGTCTTTTCACTTCTGTCATGATTGCCTCCATAATCTGCGGACGAAACCGTCTCTGCTGTTGCTTGACAGGTTTGACGTCTGGTTTGATATGAGGTAGTGGGTTGCCACATTTGGGTCGAGCCCTGACAAGAGCAATTAATTCCTCTTTTTCTTCTAGGGGAGACTACCGCTCATGAAGATTGGCTTTGGATTGGCTTCGTCGCCCATATTGACTTGGACGACTATATCTTCAGTGGGGGGTTCTCTTTGCTCGAATTGGTCCCCATACTACATATTGAGGTGATGAACCCACGGGTCATCCTAGGTTGGTATTTCTTCATTATCCTCCATAGTGGTGGGGTCAGTTGTAGCCATATTTGACATCAAAGCTTTGAAGGCTTCGCCAAGGCTGACATTGGAATCCCAAGCAGATGGGTTAGACGAATGTCCATCTTCTTCATCGGGTAGGTGGTCATCAATCAACTAAGAGCATTTCTTCTGGTGAGGATTCGTACCCCAGTCTCCTTCTGAATGCGTAATAATTATCGGGCTTCCCTCTTAGGACATATGCTGCTTTAGGTGGGACTTGAGGACCTCATCCAAAATAGAGACCTCCCCCTTGCGCCAAGTCATACCCCCACTTCTTCATGATGTCCAGTATTTCTGGACTATATCTGAATGTGTGGAGTGTAGGCTTGTTGTCATCGACGTCCTCCTCTAAAATGTAGTTTGTCGTCGGAATTGCGTCTCCTTTATCGTAGACCAAGTTTTTTCATTACCTGTCCTACTTGGGATGATGAGTGTTGTCCCTAAAGAGTCTTGGAATAGCTTCTGTGTTATGCACGACGACCGTGTTGGTAGGTGGAAGTTAGGATTATTGTATAATCCTATTATTACATCAGTCAAAGACAACGAGTACTCTAAATCATTTTTCATTACTTCGTCGGCAATCTGCCAATTACAACCTTCGCCTGACGATTCTTCATCGTCAAGATTGATTACAAGGGGTACAATGTTATTCAGAACAAAACCGCCATCATAATCAAGCCCAGCTTTGGTATCCACTTCCCCACCGCTGTCCGTGCCTTGGGCTGATGATTAAATATCGGACTCGTTACTGTGGAGGATAGAAGCGGTGAAATAATTCTCCATCCCCTTAAATGGTTGTTTGTCCGCGACCACCATCTTGAATTCATTATTCGTGTCTACATATTTGAGACACTGATGAAGAGTAGAGGAAACTATAACGTTTTTATGGATCTAAGGTCGACCCAATAAAAAGTTATAGGAAGTCTCTGCGTCAATCACATAACATGTGACTTCGGACGTTAGATCTCCCATCTGGCACTTCACTTGGATTTTACCAAGAGGCCGAGACTCGCTGGTGTTAAATCTGTAGATCACTGTGCTGGTTGATGCCAGCTTACTGGCAGGAATTTCGAGGCTATACATGGGGTGCAGGGGCATGATACTCACAGTGGAACTCGGATTAACTTAAATCCGGTTAACTTCACTGGAGCCAATGTACCCGATGAAGTATAGCGGCCTATCATAATTGGAATTCCTCGTCTGCATGTCCTCCTTAGTAACGGTGATGCAGGGAAGGTGCTTGGTAGCCAGATTACACTGCTGAATAGAAGACTCTAGCCCTTCAGGAGTTGGCTTGATCTGAGTGAGGAAGGCCTCAGAATTAGCCAGAGCTTCTTGTAAATCTTCTCGGGTCTCCTCCGATAGACGTAACAGCTCGTAGAGAGTGATCCTCACTGGTATGTTGGCCAGTTGAGCCATCACATTGAAGTGATATGGGGAGTTAGAGTTTCCCAGTTTGTCTCCTCCAATCGGGCGATTGAACCGAGACTGCTTCGAGAGCCGAACCTCCTATGGTTGCTTCTCCTTCGACTTAGCCGTAGCTTCTTTGGCAGCTGTCTGTTGTTACGCCTTTTCAGCCCGGGTGAGGAGAGTTATTGTACCCCCAACTCTGATAGCGTCTTGGTATTCAGATCAGGACCTTCTGGGTACTTGTACTCGTGTTCACGCTCGCTCCTAGTGGCGTGGACTTTAGGTTCCTCCTCTGAGAGTCAGAATGTCACCATCCGCTCATCGTCACCCTCTAGAATTGCAGAAGTAGCATGGCATGGCTTCCCCTTTTTAGATTTCTTCCTGGATGAAGGGGACGCCCATTGATCATCTTCAAGCAAATCTCGGTGGACCCATAGTACTTCGCCATTTGGGACTGTATGTGGCACAAGCCCTTTTTGGCATTGTTTATGTGGATCATCATTCACCATCTTCATTGCCACCTTCACCACAGGCTCGGGTTCAAACCAAGTCAAGGGCACCGACCCAAAGCTGATGGATACTGCATTTGCTCCAACCTTCTTTTCCTTGGACGGCTTCATCATAATGACTCCTACATCAATCAAGGCCTAGATTTTATCCTTGAGGCTGACATATGACTCGGTGGGGTGATGAACCACCCTGTGGTAGGCGCAGTACCTCAGATCGTTGGTCTTCTTTGCTTCCTCTTGATTCTAGATCAGAGGGAGCTTGATCTTATTATTTTCCACAAGATACTTGAAGAGATCAGGAATCTCGTCGTCCCTGAAGGAATAAGACTTTGGGAATCTCGGTTCTGAGGCCCTCTACTTTTGCGGCCCTTGCTGCCAGTGCGACTGCGACTGCTGTGGCGCTCACTGTTGCGACTGCTGCTGGGGTTATAGTTAGAACGTCTGGTTTGTGACCGCCGTTCTAACCTACTCCTTCTCCTTTCTGCGTGGGATGACGTTCCGTTTGAGAGCTTCTGCCGTCGGCTGTCCTCTTTCTGCCTTCTTCCTCTTGAGGAACCGTTAGGCTTGCTCTCTGCACACCTTTAGATCCTTCCATGTAGTGGAGGGTGCTATTCCCATTGCCTCAAGCACATCCAACGCTAAAGTGTTCTGGCAAGTTTGGAGGATAAACTCCTCAGTTATCGGGTCTCGACAGTTCATCGCCTTTTGCAGAACCGCTTGACAAAGGTGTCAACTATCTCCCTATCTTTTTGCTTCTCATCCAGCAACGTCCCGATAAAAATATCGGTGTCGTCATCAAAGAAGTTCGAAAGGAACATGGACTCCATGTCATCCCAGCTGGTAACGCTGCCCAGTTTGAGACGGCGGTACCAATCGAAGGCAGCTCCACGAAGGGTGCCGACGAATGGCTGAACCATTAAGGGCTCGTTTCCGGAGATTACTTCCAAGTGAGACTTGAAATAAATGAGGTGCTGGGTGGGGGACCCCTTTCCATCAAATGGTGTGAAGTTAATCTGGCTGAGCTTCGACGGATACGGGATCGACTCCCACTCCTTCGGGTATGGGCACAGTATTCCCGTCTTCTTGACTTCTTGAGTGGAGATCAATGTGTTGATCTTACTCTAGAGATCTTTGATTTTCTCCTTTTCTAGGACGGCATTGCCACTGGCATTCTCCTGGCTACCCCACGTTTCATTCTTCAAGGGGCTATCTAGCACCATGGTCTTCTTCTCCGTCAGTGTCACTGCCAACCTGATTGACGTTGTTACGACGACTGGATTCTCCCTGGCGGTTTGTCACTGCCTAGATTTGCTGGTCATACATTTCTCTCATTTGCTGCATGGCCATCTCCATTTCGAACTTAAAGTTCTCTTTTTTGCTTAGCCATAGCCTCTTCGAGCATCTTGGCTACTTGTTCAGCACTGATCATCAGGGCTTCTCGGGGTTGTCCCTCACTAGAAACTGTGTTGTCGGAAGCCATTGCAGAGCCAGCATCTGAAACTTCGTCATTAGACGACAACCCCTTTAGGATTTTATTATAGTTGGAACGTCAGATCGTCTCGGTGCGCAACCGAGTAAGCCGGTCGGATGATCAGGGACTGGGACAATTCGACGTCTCTCTGCTCGTCATATTGTTAGTGACTCTCGGCAATTTGTCGCTTCGAGCCACTAACTTTCTCTTACGGAAATGTCTTGTTCTGGGCTTCGGCATTCCGTCACCAAGTCTGTTGAAGATAGACACTCTTTCCAGAGTCACTTTGTTGCAGCTGTACCCCGACAGTACCGCCTTGATTAGCCTAGAATAGGGGAAATGCGTGGGCTTCTCTAGAGAACTCCTCTTCTAGGATTTTCTCGCACCCCCAATACGATAGTACAACTCATCGGCGTGAATGCCGGAGCAACTTATTGCGTGTTGGCATGACTTCTCGGGTATAACATTATTGTCGTCAGACGAAAATGTCTCCTTTTGAGGACGGACTGCTTTATCGAATCTGTCAAAAGTGACTCGCCTCGACGTTCGCTTGTGTGGGCGTGAGGTCCCAGTGGACTCTCGGACTTTGATTCTCAGTCCAGTTGGTGGAGCTGTAGGAGTCTTGTTGCCTTCATTGAGGTGGGTATGGCCTCCTGCATTAGGAGTGACCCGTGATTTCCTCAACAGACCCAAACATTCCGTGATGATTAACCTATTAGTTGCAGCAAGAATCAGCTTTGCCGAAGGTTCAGATGTGGACATCGAAGGTGGCCTCGGCGCCGAGACAACTTGAGTTGGGGCGCCAGTGGACTTTGGCCTCAGCGCCGGAACAGTTAGCGTTAGGGCGCCTACAGCTTTTGGTTGAGGCGCCGGGACAGTTGGTGTTGGGGCGCCTACAGACTTCGGCTTCAGCGCCGAGGCAGGAGTTGCATTGCTGGCGGACTTGGGCTTAGACGCCGTGATCGCTGGAGTTGGAATTCCAGCGGACTTAGGCCTCCAGACCTGGTGGCCCATTGGTGGTTTAGCAGCCACCTCCTCCTTCTTCAAATTGCGGGCTTGTTGCACTAAAGCCCGAGCCTGCGCGAGGAGTGTGCGGCGCTTCCGGATGCGCTCTTAAAGCATTGAGCAGTTCCGTTTGACTCGGACCCACTCGTTTGCTGACAGTTTGCAGGGACCATCAATCACCTGAGGCTGGAGCCTCTGCTGTAACCTGGATTCTAGATCTGCCTCATAGCGGATCCCATCTGTGGATTGCATCGCCTTGGCGAATCGATGCGCCATGCTTTGGCGATGTCATTGCCGTGCTCTCTTGAAGAGTGCGGGCACACCATCAGCAATCATCTCAGGCGTCAGGGGAACTTGGGCTGCAGGCGCTGAGGAGATTTTGCCGCTACCTGCAGCTTTGGCTGCAGCGGGGTTGGATTCGTCGTCTTGAGACTCTACATCTGAAGCCCAACGGATCTTTCTCACAGAAGAGATCCTTCTGGAACGATGGGGAGATGCAGATTTGGAGGAGGAGGAGAGATACTCCTTGAACTTTTGCTGGTCGAACTCAAACTCAACCTCTTCCTCGACCAGGATCAGGATCTGCGGCTGCGATACTACAACCTCAGATCTGAGGCCGTTGGCTCCCACGGTGGTCGCCAGCTTGTTCGTGATGAAAGTCATGTCGATTGTCATTGCAAATGAATTCATTACAAATTTGTTTTTTTACAATGAGATTCAAATAAAAATCACCTTTTTATAAGGCTTACAATGAAAATCGAATAAAGATCACAACTTTACACCATTTTTTGAACAAACGCGAGATCCGTTTATCGGATCCTCGCTTGCGTGGTTGTCTTTGCCTGTGCCAGGGACTCTATTCCATCTGTGGACCACCGTGTGATCTGATCCAAGTCAAGATCTACAGGATTGAGGGGACTATTTCACAAAGAAAATAGATCGCCTAAAGTAAGTGAAATCGACCAAGCAAAATCACAGCTCTTCTCGAGATTAAGACTAAGCTTAGATCTGGAGGGAATCGCCACAGATTTGATCTAGATCTCCTCTTGAATCTTCTCCTCGCTGCATGGATCTGAAGTGGAAGGCATTCTTCACTTGCACCAGATCTGGATTTGAGTTTTCTTCTTTGGAAATGCTCAGATCTGTGCATGAGAGACGAATTTTTCTAGCCCCTTAAATGAGGATCCCCCAAGCCTATTTATAGGCCGGGGTTCACTGTGCCGAGGTGTCCTGGTGCCTCAGCTTGAACCGAGACATTCATTTAGGTTTTTCCAGTCATTTTCTGGTATTCGTTCGTCCGGTTGTTTATCATTTTACCCGGTCCTGTCGAATCCAAACCCGATTGATCGTCTCATTGATTTTAGAATCCGATCGGTGTAGTTTCATCGACACTTGAGTCTGGTTGATTCCGTCTCGTCGACGTTCGAGTCTAGTCGACTCGCCTTGTCGAATCTCGCTGATCTAAAGCTTCATCATTGAATTTATTCCACGATCCGTCGCTTCACTGACTTGCACGCCTTGCCGATTTGCTTCATGCGCTCGTCTACTCGCTTTGTGCACTTTGTGGTTTGATTACATCGTCAACGGTTCTCGGTCGCATCGTTGGATGAGTCGTGATTGTCAACCCACCGTCATGAGTCTCATTCGGGTATTGGTAAGCAATTTTCAACGCCTACACTGCCTACATAGCCGAGAGCGGTTCACCTCGAGTCGACTAAAGGGTGGCTAAAATGTACTACCTTTCGACTCAGCTACACGAGATGTTAGCTCAGTTAAGTCTTCCGTGTGGGGTCTTTTAGTCTCCTTGGAGTGCTGAGCTGGTGTGACTAGGCATAATATGGGACACTTGCCTACTTTTGAATGGAGATTAATATTTGGTAATGAAAACACCATAGCAGTTGGCCCGTTTCACTCAGAGTTGGCCTGGGCCTGGTCCGAGTGAAATAATATTATAGCCTCGATGAGTCACGAGATGCATTTAAGAAGGGAACTGAAAAATTCTTCTAGATGCGATGTGGCTAACATCATTGGGTACCTTTTGACTGCTAACTCCTTGGGTTCCACGCCTGATCATGGGCTACCCAAGCCTAGTGCAGTCTACCTCGATTCAAGAGAAACCGCTTCAGATCCTAGAATTGATTTGGGTTGTTGGTCTGAATTCAATCTGACCATTGAGACTCTGATAGATATTGACCCAGCTGTCTATATATATAGGTAGTGGTGGCTACGGAGGTAGTTATTGCTTCTCAAAACTTTGAAATTTGAATTCTGAAAGCTCTTCGCTCATCTCCTCTGACGATCATCTAAAATTAAAACCAATGGTGGGCTCTGTTCCCAACATTAGGCAAGAGATGCTAGTGGAGATCCACTCAAAGGTGATGCAGTTGACACTAAAAACACTCCAGGGGAAATTTGATATCCCCCGCAATTACAAACTGACATCACCTACGAGGTCACAGGTGACCTATGATCATGATGAAAGCCAAGCTCTGTTGTACATCAAACATTTAGAGTGCGGTTTGCGGCTCCCCCTGCACGCCTTCCTCCATCAAGTATTCACTGCTCTGGGAGTGTCGCCGATGCAGATGAAGCCAAACTCAATTGCGACCCTGGTGGGTTACGTGGTCATCTTCCACTAGCTGGGGGTCTCGTTGTCGCTGAAGGTGCTGGGTCACCTGATTGGTGTTTAAGTGCACTAGAGAGAACCCCACTTCCACTTCCAAGTGGTGGGCAAATTCAAGAGAGTCATTGATCCTTCCGAGTTGAACAAGGACTAGAAGGAGAAGTTCATCTAGGTTGCAGGAGATGACTCAGATTTGGGGTGCTCCAACTAGCCTAAGATAGTGAGCGAGGCCTTGACAGTTGGTGACTTATCAGCGGCTGAGCGGGAAACTCTAGACCTGATCAGAGCGTCCTCTATCTCTCACAAGATGGAAAATCAAATTGATAATTCTGTGTTGAGGGTGGTCGGCATCTCCTCCATACCCCCATAGCTAGGGATGAAGAAAGGGTGGCTAGGCTGACTCTCGGCTCAAAGGAGGTAGTAGGGGTGTCAAGAACTCTCCTCATTGGGTCCAAAGTAGGATTGTCAGTGGTGCCTACAAAGCCCCCTCACCAAGACTCAGCCCTCGAGGAGGTGGCTGCGGCTTGGGTTTCAAACAGTTAGCCTTGCAGTTACGTTGGTACGTCGGGCACCTTCAACCGCTCAAGCTAGAGGATGGAGAAAGCTGAGGAAGGTCAAGAGCTAGGGGCCTAGGAGGGCAGTTGAAGAGGGTGAGGCCAAAGTCATCCATGTGGATGATGGGTCCTTGGTTTGGTAAGAGGGAGAGGCTGATCAACAGGAGACAAGGGCTGAGACCGAGGCTCGAGCGAGGGACGAGAGGTCTCCCGACACCCCTGCCGAGTCAACTCGTCGGTAGGGAAAAGAGGCAGCCGAAGAGGAGGTGGCTCCAATAGAGGATCTCACATGGCCTTATCTTCATCGCGTCAACTAGATTGAGCCCAAGGCTTGGGATAAGTAGAGGGCACTGCTGATATCAAGAGTCAGTTCTCGTTACATGAAGGAACCGTCTCCCAAATATAGATACAAGCCTACCCACTATCTCAACATGAGGGGGTCAGCCCTGGAGTCTCATATCTCTCAATTGGGAGCCGTGGAGCAATTTTAGCTTCTTCACGATGAAGCTCCATTGGCTGAGGTCCCCGACGGTTGTCTCCATCTAAGCCTTCGAAGCTACTTAGTCCGCGGGGCCCTTGTGGAGTAGGAGATTTTTGGCCGAATGGAGTGGTTTCAGACTTCCTATCACAAACTCCTAGGGGAGATGGAAGCTCAAAAGACCGACGTGGAGGTCAACCTAGAGAAGGCTCTTAAGGAGTTATCTACCAAGGAGGATGAACTAGGGGACTGGCATCACGAGTTGGAGGTGAGGGAAAGGATGGTCGAGAGCTTCAAAGCTTTGGATCTCTAGAAGTTCGTCAAGATCGAGCAGCTCAAGTGCCAGCTCTGTGAGAGTGAGAGGTAGGCAAGGCACTTATCCGTGGAGGTCACATGGGGGCTGTAGGAGAGAGACCACGCTATGGTGCAGGTCAAGGCCGAGCGCCAAGCCACTCGTTATGCCAAGGACCATCTAGAGGAGGAGTAGTTGGCTCGATCAAGGCTTCAAGGGGAGTATGCTCGGCGTGAGGTGTCTCTGGTCGAGGCTCAGAGCTGCATCACCTATTTGGAATCTGAGACTCATCAGTTAAAAATTTTCGAGAAGTATCACCAAGGCATCTTCAGAAAAGTGGAGGTGGCGATAGCTTACAAGGCGGGTTCAATTACCTCAAGGCACAACTCCTAGCCGAGATGAAGAGCCTACTTGATTGCTTCCACTATCCGTTAGGAGTTGCTAACTGCCTAGATATTCTCTTGGATATAGAGATGTAGGGGGGGCTTGATCTCGGAGGGCGCAGTGCTGATGAGGAGGAGTCGAAGGATGAGACCGATGAGGATCTCCACAGGGCGGCTGAGGAAGGGGGCCAGGGCTTGACCAGGGAAACCGACGAGGATTCAGGCCAGAAAAAGGATGATGGGGTGAGCTGGAAGTCTAGTTGACTCCTTCGCTACCTTCTATTAGTGGCTCTTTGCCTTTGATTCCTGGAGCAGAGATGGATCTCTCCAAGTCCCCTTGACTGTCTCCTAGGATTTTTGTATCTCTGTACATGATATTTTTGTAGATGTAGGTCTTTGTAATTATCTCGACAAATATGAATTAAAGGGCCTTTTTTGGTTATTTCTTAACTTGTCTTTTCCAAAATTGTGCTTTAAGTTTGATGGGGAGTCAACTCAGTTTAGAGTCTTGAATTAGTTGTTGGTTCTCTTTTTACCCATGTAGTGTCCCTGACACTTCGATGGATTAGTAGTGTATGCCTGGGGCTAGTATTTGAGGGGTCGAGGCTTCACGCCTCTCCCTCGCTATAATTAAGGTTAATTCCTTAGATAGGAGCTGGCTGAGTTGACCGCTTCTAAATAACCATGAGTTGATCATAAAGATAGCAGATTTGAACTGGTTCGGCAAAGTGACATTTGGCTTCACAAAGGGGTGTGATGGTCATTTGAGTTATCGTTGTTCGCGGAAAAAGTCAAGTTGATCTCTATTGATAAACTCATTACAGCTTTATGCGTCAAAAGTTCATCTTTTTATAAGACTTACAATGAAAATCAAAATAGAAAAGAATCTATACCTTTTTCTGAAACAAACACAGGATCCTGTTTATCAGACTCTTGTTTGAGTGGGATTTTTGTCTGTGCAGGGGTTTATCTGTGGACCGCCGCATGATCTGATCTGGTGTAAGATCTACATGATCAAGGAGATTATTTCATGAAGAGAATAATTGCCAAAGTGAGTGAAATCGACCAAGCGAAATCACCACTCTTCTCTGGATCAAAACAAAGTTTGATCCGGAGGGGTCGTGTGTAGATCCGATCCTTAGATCTCTCGAACTTCTTTACTTTATGCTAACAGGTTCACGAAAATCTCAGATCTTGCTATCAAATCTAAGCGTGGATCGCTCTTGAATCTGGCAGAGCCTCCCCTTCTCGCCAAAAAGTCCAGATCCTCCCAAAAATGAGACCCCTCCCTTGTATTTATAGGCTTTAAAGCGGATGCGGGTCAAATTTGCGCCTAGCCACCTCTTGGTGGCTCGGCCACTGAGCTACCACTAGGTGGCTTGGTTTTGGCCGAGCCACCAAATGGTGGCTCAGTTTGGGCCGAGCCACCGAGCTACCCAAGTGGCTTTTTCGTCATTTTCCGAGTCTGATCTGGTTCAGTCTCATCAATGTTCGCTAATCTGAAGCTTCATAGTTGGGTTTATTCTATTTTTGTATGTGATTCTTCGCTTTGCTGACTTGCACACCTCGCCGACTCGCCTCATACATTTCATCGACTCACTTTATGCATTTGCATCGCGGTTACTTATTATTATGTCGTCAACAGTTTGCTGTTGCATCGTCGGATGGCTCGCTAATCGTTAACTCATTGTCATGAATCAAGTTCGAGGACTTATAGGTAATTTTTCAACACCTACAGATACCCCCTCTAAAGTGTTTCAGTCTCGTTCTTTTATAGAAGAGCCTGAAATACTTTGAATATGATAGGTATAAACCTTCAATCGGCATAACAGGACCTGAAAACAGCTTCAAATCTTGATTTCTTCAATTCTTTCAGATTATTCAGTGCTTTGTCGAACGATTGAAAGTGTCACGATGCTGCATTTATTGTCTTACCACTGTCGAAATCTTGAACCGAAACTAGTAACTGAATTTTTTTGCTTTAGCTCGTGTCAGTGAGTTGTCGTAGAACTAGCCATCAAACTTCTTGAATCTCTCCTTTAGTCGGTGAATTCTCCATTTGTGACGCATTGATCGGTATCAAAACAGTTTAAGCTCTCAAGGTGTTATAGCTGGAGAACAAGTTTATACTCATATACCTTATTGGAGCAATTATGAGGCTAGAATAAGTAAAACTGGATGAAAAGTGACACTCAATGGGTGATAACCCTGCCGAATAAATATCCAGGGCCCCTCCGGATGTGTGGGAGGGAGAAAGAAAAGGAAGGAATCAATTGATGGGCTGATTCGGGGCTATTTGATGTCTGGTTTAGCCTTGATTTGAATTTTATTTTAGGGACTAGTTTAGGACTGGTTCGGTCTTGTTCAGGGCTAGTTTGGGTCGACTTGGGGCTGGTTTAAAACCCCAAAACTCCCCCCTCCCCACCTCTCTTTTTTTAGAGGCCGAAATCCCCCCTCTCTTTTTCTTCCTTTTTTTCACCTAGTCTCCCTTAAACCCTAACGAGCATCCAAGATCCAAGTTTCCTCCACATCTTGGACTCAAATATTCCTTCAAATCCTCATAGTTTTCTAGATCTCTCAGGCCCCTCGAGCGCTCGGCTAAACCTTCTTTCAGATTTAGGTTTATCAGGCCCTCAGGCTTTTCTTCCGATAGATTCCCCATAACTTTTGCATATTTAATTTTTATTTTAGCACATAGATCTGTGGGTAGGTATGCAAGGATTTAGGGTTTTGATTTCACGT
>JBAKGM010042693.1:0-17827 GCA_037177215.1 Asparagus racemosus
ACACACTCAAAATCTAGAAAAATTCTTTTCAATGTTCTTTACAAAGAAATACAATTATGATTACAAACTTTTAAAATTATGTTACTTCAAATGTCGTATTTTCACATTTTGTAAAATAAATGTGTTTCTCATAAATGGGAAATGAAATTTGAGAAATTATTTTTCTAACATTTTTTATTATATGGTTACAAACATTTCTCAAAATTTCATCATTTTTGGAATTAATTTACTATGCTAAATCGATTTTACAAAAACGCGTTTCTAGCAGTTTTTCAGAATCTGGAATATCTATCTTAAAATAATTGTTTCTCACAAATGGGAAGTGATATTTCTGAAATTCTTTTTGTATTATGTTTATATATATGTGTAGAACTTTCTCTCAAAATTTCATCATTTGTGGAGTTAATTTACTATGCTAAATCGATTTTACAAAAACACGTTTCTAATAGTTTTTCAGTTACTGGAATATCTATCTTAAAATAATTATTTCTCACAAATGGGAAGTGATATTTCAGATATGCTTTTTGTAATATGTTTATATATATGTGTAGAACCTTCCCGCAAAATTGTAAATTGTTTGAAGCTGATTTGATATTTTTAATTGTCTTTATAAAGGCAACTGGTCAGTAGACTAACGGTTTTTTTCTAGCCTTAACGGTTAGTTTTCTGCACCTTCGGTTTTTAAGGGATTTTATTGGGATTTGGTATCCTTTCTTGGCCTTATCTTTCTCTCTATAAATACCACTCTTCAGAACAAATCAATATAGAATTTTTGAGCATTTTTGAAAATTTGTTGAAGGGTGTTTAATTTTTCAAATTCTCTCAAAGCTATGATTTTCACATTCTCTCACTTTCATACACTCCTACAAATCTCTTAAGCTTCAATTGTTATATCTACATCCTTGCAATAGGATTTACGTAAGAGAGAGAGAGCCATATTGTTCTTCATTTCATTGTGTGTGGATTGCGTGGTGAGACGATCTCGAGGAGATCCGTGTTGTAAGAAGTTCTGGCTTCCAAACAGGTGTGTAGTGGATTTACCATCGAGAGAGGTGGTTGGGGACGTAGGTCGAGAGGACCGAACCTCGTGAACACATCGTCCTCTACTTTGGCTAACTATTTCTTTATCTTACTCTCTTTTATTTTATTGCATTCTTAAAATGCTTGCTTAATTTTTAGAAATTGCACATTTTTGTTAGATTACCCTATTCACCCCCCTCTAGGGTAATTTCAGTTATGTCATACTGTGAAAGCAGTATTACCCATTTAGCTAACCTAGAGTTTAGTGATCCGAGTTTTATCATGAGTATTCGTAGAGGATTAACTCTTGAAATGATATGGATAAATTGACGACCAATCAAGTTGTGTCACATCTTTTAGACCACGAAATAAATGTGAGATATCCTTTTTCAATAGGATTGTACCGATGCTCAGAATCAATCATAATCTAACTGAGGTAATAAATAGATTGCTCATGGCCATCGTTATTCTTTTAAGCAATAAGTGCTTTGAGGGAGTGATCCATTACCCTGACAAAGATTAAGAAAGGTTTACCTGATACCGGTGTGGCTAGGACATGTGGCTTTGTGAGATAATTCTTGATCTCATCATAGGTTCTTTGACAAGCATCATCCCAAAAAAATGAAATGCCCTTCTTCATCAAACTTTGAAAGGATTGACATTTTTTGGACAGGTTGAATATAAACCTGCAGATGTAGGCTAATCGTCCTTGTAAGCCTCAAAGGCTTTGAGATTCCTCAGATGTGGCATCTCTTAGATGGCTTTCACTTTTTTGGGGTCGACGTGTATCCCTTTAGATGTTACTATAAACCTTAGAAATTTTCTGGATGATACTCCTTGGAAAGACTTGGTTGGGTTCATCTTGAGTTGATGTTTTCTCGTGATTTCGAACACCATTCTTAAATCATTGATATGATTTTGTTTATGACGACTCTTGATTGCGAGGTCATCGACATAGCACTCCATCATCTTGTGCAAATTCTCATGAAAAAATGTGTTCATCTTGCATTGGTAAGTTACTCTAGCATTTTTCAAACCAAAGACGATTACTGTATAACAGAATACCCTCAAGAGTGTCCTGAAAGCTATGTGCTTCTGATCATCTGAATGCATCTTGATTTAATTGTATCCAAAAACCCCATCCATGAATGACATCCCCTCAACTTCGCATGTATTGTCAACTATGCCATCTATGATAGGAAGAGGGAATTCATGCTTTGGGTAGGCAAGATTAAGATCCCTAAAGTTGATACAGATCCACATTTTGCCCTTTTTTTTCCTTACTACAAAGATGTTCACCAACCAATCCGGATGTTGCTCTTCACGGATGAATCCGTATTTGATGAGTTTGTAGATTTCTTTCTCGATCTTCTTTACCAATTCAAGACGGAAGCATCATTGTTGTTGCTTGACCAGCTTAACATTAGGGTCAATATTAAGGTGGTGTATGGCCACATTGGGATCTAACCCAGGCATTTCGTAACTCCGGGAGAAGATGTCAATGTACTCTCGAAGGAGAGTTATGAAATCTTCTTTCTTAGTGAGTGATAAACTCTCGCTGATGAAGATGGGCTGGGGATTGGCTTCGTTGCCTATGTTGACTTGGACCACTTTATCTTTGGTGGGTGTTTCGCTGATTTCAAAGTGTGATTCTCACTGTTTTCCAAGATGTTTCACCTAGGGATCATCTTAGGATCTTCAAAAACTTCAGTTTCATCAAGGTCCATAGTTAAACTATACGAAACCATGTTAACTATGAATTTACTAAACATGGCTCCAATGCTGAAGTTAGAATTCTAGCTAGACGTGTCAGAAGAGCTACTTAGGAAATCATCAGACACTGGTCCTATTTGCGAATCGGCTTTAGGGGAAATGTAACATGAGTCTATGTTTAGTTTCATTATAATAATCGAAGGCCTCTTCTTTTGGTAGGAAGGGGATTAGAGGAACTTTTAGTCCTTGATTAAAATTCAATCCTTGTTTTAGAGCAAAGTCGTACCCATTATAGCCATTATATGCTGAGAATGGTGGGTGTAGTGGGAGAACTCAGGAACTCCTCTAGCTTCCTCATCCAAGCTTGATAAGTGTGGTTGTGGCTCAACCTTTATGAAGACAATAGGATTTTGGTCACCTCCTTTAGCTTGGACTGTGAAGGTAGCATCCTCTGAGTCACATAGATGCTAATGAGTTGAGTAAGACTCATTTATAGGCATGTACACAGTTGATTGTAAAGAGAGCCTAGACATCAGAGCTTCGACTCTTGAGCTTTCATACTCATAGTCTAAAGAATAGTCATCAGCAAACTCAACTTCATTAAAGATCCAGTTGCCCTAGTTTTTCGGCTGATTGGTTGGTACATGGTTCCTCGAAGGTAATTGCAAGTGGTTCCATCTCCTAGATCGGATCATCATTTGGATCTTGCTCATTGTCCACTTCATTACCGCTATCTTCATCATTGGGAAGAACAATCTCGATTGCATGATATCATCATATAAGAGAGAGTTGGTAATGTAATTCTCCACCCCCTTGAAGAGATGCTTTTTAGATCAACCTTTTGTTAAACCCCCTGCTCATCAATGTACTTGAAGTATTAATGAACTGTTGATGGAACGATCATATTGGAATGGATCCACAGTCCTCTGAGAAGAATTTTGTAGAGTGTTTCGACGTTGATGACATAACAAGTCACTTTTGCCTTTAAATCACTAATCTGACATTTAAGTCGGGCCTTCCCAAGAGCTTGGCTACTACTAGAGTTGAAACCAAAGATGGTGGTGGTACACACTGTCAATCTCTAATAGTGTGCTTTTATTGCCAAGAGAGAATCTTGGGTCGAATAGGCTTTCCGTATCTTCCTCCTCATCTCTAAAGATTACACTAGTCACACTAACTATAAATTCTTACAGTCTACGCTTTCAGTACGTCGTCATCTTTTGATCCTAGACTCTAAAGGCTCAGGTTTGTAGCTAAGATGACTATATACTAATTTCTTTTCAGGAATATAATTGCATTGGCAAATCTTTTAAACTGCTGTGACTACATTGCTGAGGGTCGCACAATATTGACATTGACGAGCTCTCTTCAAAGATAGGAACGCTCTCAGATCACCAGTAGTTCCAAGTTGATTTGAGCCAACTTCTCCACTTTGGGCCTTGGCATGCGATCATCGCCTATGATGACATTGACCTGACCTTCGCCAAGCGTGGTCAGATGAATCACCATAGTTGATGTTATTCGCCTAGTGGAATTTGGATAAGGGGCTACCCCCATTCTTTGCTTTTGTGGAGGAAGCATAGCGAGCATCATGAGATGCTTTAAATTGAACTCCCAAAAGAGTTTTGGACTGCTGTCCAAAATCAGAATACATGAATATGTCTTGACCTTCGCTCGAGGTGAATGTCAATATTTGTTCGCTCTGGGCGAAGTTCATTTGGCTTCCAACAAAGCTCAAACCGTCTTTGGTGAAGGTCGCCTTTACACACGCGGGGGTCAATTTAGATGCTAAGTTCACACTGTGGTGAATTTTACGGTAGCTTCTCACAGTTGTGGTCGATGATTAGTTCGAGAAAATGAAGTACTCAAACTTCGCTTGGTCAAATTCTATGACCAGCGATTTAGCAAAAGACCCGAGGTTCTTAGTGTCAGACTGTGACACAATTTTCTCATTGAAGGAGAAAATAGTCCCAAGTGGAGTCACCATCCTATTTCGGATATTTTGAATTACTATTGGCTCGGATTGCAATTCAAAGATTATAATCGAAACAAGAAAAATTTATAGGGCTGGGTTCTTTTCTGTGTGCCAATAGAGTGTCGATCTTGTACTCTATTAACGGTCTGACTAAGATGATGGATCTCTTGTGTTAATCTCTAATTTAGTTGCTTGGAAGATAGCTCAGTCTTCTCTTAGAACTGAATATCAGAAAGAAGGAGACAAAAATGCTAAGTCTGCACATATGGAGTGTTCAAGCTCTTGGTTGGTGATCCTCTAAATGAACAATCTCCTCCTCCTCTTATAGGCTAAGAGGGATAGAGTTAATAGCCTTTAATTATGGATTAAGTAGTCATTAAAGTAGGAGATACTGGAAAAGCTGTTATGCCCTTGAGAATAGCTCTCAAACGGCTGGCAAGTGAAGTTCGCTAATTAATTGGTTGGTGAAACTCACCGAAAGTGTTTGAGCGAGGCTCACTTGGATGCTGGTGGGCCATCACTTCTGAATCATTTTGTGACATGGCCCACGTGGGTAGCTATGGGCGAAGTTCGCTGACATTAAATAGCGAACTTCGTGTGGTTTATTTTGACTCATTTGGACTGAGCTGAAGTGGCCTGTATGGCAAAGTTCGCATGCTTGTTGGAGCGAGCTTCGCTATACCCTATTGTGAGCTTGACTTTGGTCCCATTTGAAGTGTTTAGCCTAGGGACGTTGACTTGTTAGATCCTAGCTAAACATTAGCCTACATAGAACATGTTTTAACCATCTACACTGTCCTATAGAATTTTCCTTTTAGTCTTATAGGATTCTATGATTACATAAGACTTCCTACGCACTCTTCCATTTTAGTCATCCTGATTTGATTTAACGGATAACATCATCCTCAATCTCATATCATGACGAATGATTGATCCCATATAACAAAAATGGTTAGTTTTAGATATTTCTTGGTTATCAATACATACTATAGACTCTTTCCTCTTTTTAGTTTTACTAAATATGCATTCCATATATTCTGTTTTTATTCTACTAATTCTAAAACCTTTAATTTTGTGGGCTTGCCTCAACCTTTCTATTTTAGATACTATACCCTCTGTAGTCTCATCAACCAATACTATATCATTCACAAATAATATACACCATGAGATTTCATCTTGAATATGTCTAGTAAGTTGATCTATAACTAATGCAAAAAGATAGAAGCTTAAAGCCGACCTTTGATGTAAGTCAATAGCAATAGGAAACAATCTGGTCTCTCCTTCATTTGTTCCTACCCTAGTTGTTAAGCTATCATACGTATCTATAATCACATCAATATATATACTAGATACACGTTTATTTTTAAAGCCCGCTATTTCTCTAGGCATTCTATCAAAAACTTTTTGTAGATCAATGAAAACTATGTAAATCCTTTTTCAAGACGTTACTCTTTAAATATTGGTTTCTTATCGCTTTCAGCAACGGCCACGCAAATTCTTATTTTTCGTAGACATAGCTTTCATTAGACTGTAACCGCTTGCTTCGCAAATTCATTTCATTTTGTTTATTTATGCATCGGCATCAATGAATCAGCAAAAGCACAAAAAGTCTCTTGACCCCTTAATATTCAATTTGACTAACCAGATGAACGAGTCTTTTTTCACTCTTGAGTGGAATCTCGCACTACCCAAATATTAATTAAAACGGCCTACAGATCTGTCACCAACTTAGTTTGCTCAATTATTAATCTAAATTGTAAAAATCAACGCCCACGCCGCCGCGGGGGGCCCGGGAGGAGGGGGTGATGGGGGGGGGGGAGGGGCGGGCACAAATTGTATATATTGACTTCAAACTTTTAAAAGTCATTACTTATTAACATAATTAATAGATGCATAGATATCTAAATCCAGAATTTAAATCCTTTTCAATTTGGTGGTAATTAAAGGTCTAATTTCTTTAATCTTAACCATCTACTTGTATGTTAAAAGATAAGATATGACCAAGTTGGATTTTCACTATTCCAAAGTATGGTTTTCATAATAATAGCTTTCAAGATAATAGTGTTTTCCTGGATATTAGTGAAATTTTACGTGGCCACATCCTGTCATTATTTATTACCATAAGTAATAGATGCATAGCTATCTAAAGCCAAGATTAATCAGATGCTTTCTAATTCAGTGGTAATTAAAGGTCTCACCTCCGTCATGTTAAAATTACACCTCTAAACAGTTTGTGCCCCAATGATCTAACATTACACCTCTGTCGGGCCATTTCGCTGACTGGTTAATATTATACCTCTGTCGGCTTGTCTTTTCAGAGTCGACTAGTTAACATTATACCATTGTCAATCCATCTCTCTCAGAAATCGATTAGTCAACATTACATTTCTATCGATTTTCTATCGTTAACTTAATACAACACTTCCAAATGATAGTCGTCCTCTGGGCTGCTTTGAACGCGATTAGTTAACATTACACCTCTATTAGTTTTTCTATTTGGCATGTTAACACTACACCTCTGTCAAAAACCCTAATACTGTCATGTTAATATTATATCTCTGAACAGTACCAAACATAATACGTTGACACCACACCTCTATTTGTTTGATTCTACCACCTCTCTCTCTCCAACATAGATGTCATTACGATATGTTAATATTATACCTCTATCGTACACATATCAAATGAGAAAAGTTCTTTATTATTATCAAAAGAGCTAAGTTATTATAGAAGGGAGAATCCTATGGGAAAAAGGGAAACAAAGATCGAATGCGCTCAACATTCTTGACCATCTTAGCCTCTCTAGTAGCAAGAGCACCTTTTAGAGCTCGCTCTTTCAAGACCTCTGGATCGATAGGGACAGCTTGAGCTTTAGCGGCTTCTATCTGAGCTGTTTCAATCTGAAGTTGAGAAATGTTACAATCCCACTGAGTGGTCAGCTTAGAGGACGTGAATTCAAGCTCCTTTTTCTGCTCCTGAGCCATCTCTAATTTGGTCTGAGCCTCAGCTATGATGACCATGGCCTCCTTGATGATGGTCTCTCATTTGAGAACGGCATTGTCAAGCTCCGTTCGCTTACCATCAACACTTTCAAGGTGAGCGGCCAATTCTTGGAGCCTATGATTAATCTGCTCCACATCCTTGCAGGCGGTCTCTTCAATCTTGTGGTGTTGCACCAAGAGGCGATGGAATTTGAGGTCAGCAATACTAGTAATATCAACCTCGCAGAGCTAGTACAAATGCTAAAAATGAAGCTCAGCCTCATTAATCATCTTCTTATATGGCTCGGCATGCTCAGATCCTGCAATCGATGCCAGGACACTAAGTTGATTCCTCAACAAACTAACAGTTCGAGGAGATAAACCTTTGTTAGCAGCCAAGGTGGCCACAACACTTCAATTGAATAGCTTCACCGGGCTTTCGACTACAATTTGAATCTTTGATTCAACCAAGTCATCAGAGTCTAAAGATTGTGGAACCTCTACACAACTTGAAGGACCTACTTTAGCCGAGACCACCGACATGTCAATTGTTGACGAGATAGCTGGCGTAACTTTCATTTAATCACTACTTGGTAGGAGATATCATGCAAGCAAGGCTAATACGCTTGAAATATATGTTGTGGTAGAAGCCACAAGCATTGTCTCAATCAAGGAAGCAAAAGACTGTACACCAACACCGTTGTCAATAGCACGTCTATTGGTGCAACTTCAATGGTAGTAGCTACAATCTCCAGTTTGACAAACTCATCTGCCATCTTGACAGGCTTGTCTTCAAATTGAGGCTTAGGACTCAACGGAGTTATCCTCCCAACTCCTCCTGGAATTAGAGAAATCAGTACATTGTCATCTTCTTAGGATGACTTAGGAATGATCAATTTGAGCTACATTGTAGAAACAGGTGTGGGTGTAGGACTTGCCACCATGCTGATCGCTAGCCCAGGTTCATTACCATTAGAAGCCACAACAGAACCAATTGTCAGCACAGGCTCGCTAACAACAGGAATAGACACGGAAGCTGCTTCGCTACCAGTTTTTAGCTCAGGTTCGTCATCTGCAGAAAGAAAAACAAAGTGTTAAGTGTCAAGACAAAGGAACTACATAGATATGGAAAAAGTAGGCCATACTTAGCATGTAAGGAGAACCACCAATATCACCCTCAAAGCTAGTGTCATCGGGGTCAGTGAGGTAGGTGTCAGTATCGACCTTGTAGTCTACCCTTTCTTTGCTGTCTAAATCCTCTTGTTCAAGAGGGACAAGTTCTTTACTTACATATAAGGAGTACACATTAGCTAAGCATGCTTCAACCAAATTGATGCAAAGGTACATACAGGGGGTTTACCTGAAGCTGCTGCAGGCTCAACCCAAGGCTCTTGTGTCAGAACTGTGGAAGGTTCCTCCCTCGTCCTTGTAGAACCCTCTCGCACATAGTACTTCACCAAATCTGGTAGTTCTATGAGTCGCTTCTTGGACAGCTCCTATGAACATTGGGCTTGTAATAGCCTCTTTCCCCGAGCTCCTCTTCCTCTACTAGGCGCTCCTTGGTGAACCACGAATTTCATCGGTTCTCAAATTCTAATACCGATGGGCCTTTGAGTTGATAGCTATCTGCTTGGTGTCCCTGAGTCCTAATCATCACTCTCTTACTTAGCCTCTGCTAAATATTCTTAGCGTCCAGGAGCTTGACTTTTTAGACCTTTTCTTAGAAGCTTCCTTATATTTTCAGATGATCCACTTCACACTTGTTGTGTTCACCAGAAAGTTTAAACTGGGAACATTTACCACGCTATACCATTCGCATAATACTAATGTGGTGTAACAGTTAGGAATCTTGTAAGGTAACAAGAATTTCACGCTGGTAACCACAACAACGAAGTGGTACCAGGCGTGAGCTCCATCGATGAGGCTCCCCGAGCGTGACCGTCCTGTGTTTGGATTACTAGCAAAAAGTTGGTCATCTCCAAATTATCGTGCAAAATGACCAGACAAGTACGGCACAATGTAGAACTCTGTCCCATTCAACCGAGCAACAAGATGACCAAACCTAATGTTAACAAACTAGTTGAAACAACCAGTGGTTAAACAAGAGAATTTCTCTACACCAGGAGTATCTTCAAATTCATCTCCAGGATTAACGTTATTAACGTCTGGAAAATAGCAATAAAGGCGATAATGCTCTGGTTTATGTACATGTTGACAAATTCCCACGATGTATCTAACAATCCACTTGGAGCACTCATACCTTTGAAGTAACAAAACTCCTTCAGCACATTCAGTTGTAGCAGACATGAGCAACAAATAGTGAAGAGTATACCACACCATAGGATAGGTGTCCGGTGGTTCCACCAAAGGGTTCGGAACTTTCTCCCTTGGGCAATCTTCTACTTGATTCAGATACTCGATGACCAACTCCCTCAACCCATGATGTATGTAGCTGACATTGTGGGAAGCAAAGCTAGGTTATAGCCATGAGCCATTAGCATAGTAGGAAAAGCACCTTGATGAAGCTACAATCTTTTGGTCGAGAGGGTACAACACAATCTTTCAACCAAATTCAAACAAGTCCTACAAGTAAGGCTTGAGTAGAAATGGGTTCTTCAGCGTGATGGTGGAAGCTCTTGAAAATTTCTCACACACAAAATCTGTACTCATCCAATTTGGCATGATGAAGTACAGGACTACCAGTTTTAAAGATCCTGGTTTCCACCTAAAGCCCTTTGATGGGCGAAATCGAGTTGACCTTTCCCTTTCTACTCACGGTTAAGAACAAATACTCTGCCCAAGGACCTCGAGTGACATTAGGGCCATGCGCACCATGCGCATCATGCGAAGCCATCTCATGGTAAATATGATAGTAGCAGACCAGTTATCGGAACACTTCTGTGAGATGAACATTCTGGCACATGGTCGTCAATTCCGCGTTCATAGGGAAGAACTCTTCATATGACCACTCCCTCATAGGCAAATGAGGTACTTCATATATCTCATGGAGAGTTATCCCTATCTCCCCTACTAGAGTGAAGAAAGTGTTGCTATCGATGTTATACAGTTTTAAAATATTGTACAACATGGGTGCACAAATTTCCACTCCATATTTTGAGGCTCGCACTACAGAATAGAGCCTCAACCTTATTAGACTTTCCTCAAAAGTAGTGAGGGCATAGTCAATCAAACGTGCCCACCATAGCATCGGTTGATCTGATCCAACTAGGGAATCTAGCATTCTCTTTAGTGATCACCGGCACATCATTCACAGGAGCATGAACCTCGACAGAACTAGGATGAAGACCCATGGTGCTGACTCTATAGAGTCCCTCTTGACTAAAGCCACCGCCATGCTTTAAAGAGCCCATCTTCACGCTATCCTCTTTGTTAATGAGTGCGAAGCACATCAAGTGAGGAACCGCAAGGTGCTGCAAATACATGAAGGATACTTTCATTCGATCACCAGTATATAGTAGCGCTGATCCCCCTGCCTCTAGTGCCAATGTTCCTTCACTCGATTGAAGATGAAAGTACACCCAGGGTTGCCATCACTAAACAAAATTTGGGGTTTCCCCAATTGATCAATCTTCATAATCGAGAATTCATCATCTGTTTTGAGTTCTCTTAATGCGTTAGCGCTTCTGAGTAGGATAGCTTCAACTCACTCTTCACGACTATTTTCAAAAAACATAGGAATGCTCCCACTATACACGAGCTCCATACTAGCATCCTGACACCCATTGTGCCCATATTGACTGCGGTGGCTAAATGGCGTATTCACCAGGACGACTGCACAAAAAAGGGGAAATAAATCAAAAGACAAAGACTCGAAAACTCAACTAAGTCTTTGTTCCCAGATGCGACGCTCGCCAAGTCTTCTTAGGCAGAGCTCGTGAGTGAGTGAAAGTCATATTAACACTAGCATCATAAATTTGGCTAGTGTTGACAAGGCAGGTAAAGTTCGCACCAACAATAGTGAACTTCAGCATAGCAAACAAATCTGCTTAAGAAAATATTAAGTGGATTGGATTAGCGAACTTCTCTCGAGTGAAGTTTGCTCAAAAATCAAAATCAGTGAACATTGCATAAGCGAAGCTCGCTCTATAGTCTATTGGTCAAATCAGCAAACCTCGCTCAAGAGAAGTTCGCTAAGAAGTCTAACAGAATAAGTCAGCGACCCTCACCCGGACAAAGTTTGCCCAAAAGCCTAATAGGCCGAAATAGTGAGCTTCACCTCAGAAGCGAAATTCTCCATGTTGAGCACCATTGATGGCTAATGTTAAAACTTTGCCATCACCGGTGAAACTCACAAAAAGACTAGAGACGGTTGTAAAAAGCATGCCCTTGTCAGCAAAATAATCTTGAGTACCCTAAGGTTCTATTGAAGCCCAATGGAGGCTATTCTTGGTAGATCAAGAGATCAATGTTGTTGTGTTCGAAGTTTACCTGATGCCATCTCCAGTTGTAGTGTCGCAGTTTCGATTCTTGGTTGATGAGATTTGCTAGTGACACCCCTTCCTCTTGAGATCGCACAACAAGGAGCCATTGAAGAAGAGATTTTGGCGTCAAAATGAAGTTTTAGTGGGTTTTGAGAAAACTAGGGTTTTTTAAATAGGCTTGCCCTGACCTTGTCTAAGGATTCTCACCCCAAGCTCCATCGTGAATCTTGCTTTGAACTTCACTAATGAGCAACCTTCACCACAATTTTAGGTGTAAAAATCTAGAGTTTGAATTATAAATCCTCATGGCAAGTGTCGCTCAACCGACTTGTTGACTTCACCTCCTAAGTCTGCAGAAGGAAATGAACTTCACCCAACTGATTTAACATCGAAGTGAACTTCGCCAAAGTGATGTAGTGAACTTTGCTAAAGTCTACAAATTGACCAAGTTCAACCCAATTTGTTTGAGACTCTACTTGGTGAATCTCACTTTGACAATCATCGCCAATATAATGAAGCACGAGCCTTGCCTCCAACACAATAACTCTATAAAGAGTTTCAAGTTTGCCGTAGAAGTAAAATATGCACAAGATCAAATACACAAGATGGACAACTTTGAAAAAAACATCATTTTTATTAATCAAAGACTCTACTACATAAAGGCAACATTCAGACTATCCAGTTACAGGGATGAGGGGTATTCATTGAGACTCGCTACTCTAACCTCTACAATAGTCATAGAGGTAAGGAGAAACCAAAACCAAGAGCCTACCCTATACTCCTAACTATGGATAATGAGAAGGAAAAAAGAACAGAGGAGCTACTAAGCCCATGTTCCTCTAATCTCATAAAACTTGGGGAACAGAATTTTTTCCAATGCAGAAAAAATAGCTCCTATTAATTATTTCCCTAAAACCTATGCCAGGGGATGAGAAGAGCTGTTAAGCAAGAACAACCCCTGTTCCTCTAAGCGAAGTATATCAAGAGGAAGAAGCTCATTCTTACTGAAAAAATTCGACATCAGGTACGAGATAGGCAAATGACATCTAATTACATTTTAGCTCCACTCTTGTGAGACCTAATTTTAAAGTCTTTGCTTGTAGAGCTCTAAGGATTTTTCTTCAGCCGTCATCTTAGCCTTCGAACGGTCCTACGCAGGGCATGGCACTCAAAGCTCCAAGCATCTCTATCGCGATTCAACTCACCCCAAGCTTTCGACTAATTCTCAATGCTTTGCTCAAGCACAATCTTCTCAACTGAAAGCAAGTCCACCAATTGGCAAAGTATGTGGACTTCCTCTGGTTGATTGCCCATGACTTGGGCTAGCTCCAGTTGGAACCGTTTAATTTAGCTCCTCTATTGAAAAGCACCTCTGATCGAGTTGGAGAAGACTTAAACATAGAGAATATGAGATGAAAAAAGATGAGGATGGAAGGAGCAATTTATTTGTCTCTGTAAATACAACTTTCCATAACAAACAACATGTTTTACAAGAAGTGATTGGACCAAACATAGTGGCTAAAATATAGCCTAAATC
The DNA here is from genome assembly GCA_037177215.1 of Asparagus racemosus. Classification (NCBI taxonomy): domain Eukaryota; kingdom Viridiplantae; phylum Streptophyta; class Magnoliopsida; order Asparagales; family Asparagaceae; genus Asparagus; species Asparagus racemosus. The sequence goes on from JBAKGM010042693.1 coordinate 13,669, forward strand.
TTGGTGTACCCGGTGAATCTTACCAAATATTTGACCCCAAAGAGAAATCCTAACCGCATATCAAGTCCCATATCTAGAGACAAGCCTTGGCGATGCTCATCAATCAGCGAACCTTGCTCAAATAGTCAAAGCTGAGTGAACTTTGCCAAAGCTCAAGACCAAGCGAACATCGTCATCTCCCGAACTTTGCAACTTTCAGTATGAACCTTCAATATGAACCTACTATGAGGGAAGCCACATTCAATAGTACACCTCTAGCAGCCAAGTAGAATAAAGGCAACTTTCAACCTAAGCAAGATGACTGAAGCTATGTTCAACAGCATACATCTAGCTAATACCCAAAGTGTTTCATTGCTACAAGCTAAATGCAGGATCTTGAAAACTTTGCGGGGTCTTGTAGATGGTTAAAATATATTTTATCTAGGCCAATGATCAGCTTAGATCTAAGTAGTAAATGCCTATGGGCTAAATACATCAAATAGGCCCAAACTGGAGCTCACAACAAGTTGTAGCTAAGCTTGCCTAACAGAACATACAAACTTTGTTGCACAGCTCAACTTGACCTGACTCAACCAAGGCAATAGTAAGTTGAGTATCAACGCAAACTCTAGGCCGAGTCAAAAGGCATCATTAAGTCGGCCGAGTCCTAAGTCGAATTCTGTGTTAAATTCGAACTCTTCGGGAAAGTTCGCTAACTTTGTTATATGTGAACTTCACCTAGAGATACTCACATGGGCCACATCACCTATGATTTAAAGGAGAGAGCCCACCTATGTTCAACAAAATTACTCAAACTCTTCTAGCGAACTTCCCCCATGAAGCTATTAGGCGAACTTCGCTAGTTGTACGTTTTAAGGGCTATTTTCAAGGGATAACCATTTGCCCACTATCTCCAAAATTAATGGTTACTTAATCACAATTAATGGCCTCTCTCTCTCTCTCTCTCTCTCTCTCTCTCTCTCTCTTAGCCTATAAGAGGAGGGAAAATTGTTCATTTGAGGAACACAGAGCATACACGCAAGCACTTGGCTTTTGGTTTCATTCGGCATCCCTTCCTCTAGAGAAGACTATGCTATCTTCCAAGAGATTAGAAATCACCAATAAGCAATCCATCCTCTTAGTCATATCTTTGACGGTCCATCGACACATAGAAAAGAAACCAGTCCTATAAATTTTTCTTACTTTAATTGTAGTCTCTTTTGAGTTATAATATGAGCTAATTATAATTCAAAAGACTCGAAACATTACCCAAAATAATGTGGTCATGGCTACCTTCTCTCAATAATGTTATTCAAGCTCAATAGACTAGAATCTAGCACTTTATGATGTAACTTATTATGAACAACTAAAAGATATCGTGGAGATATTCTATGTGTATAGTACAATGACGTACGTAGTTATGTTTTGTTTAAGGTTTGATGGTGTCATAATGATGGAAAAGGGATGCATATGGTTTTAATCTTATAAATCTATATAAAGAGATATGCCCCGATTTGAAGTTTATGTTCGCAAAGTAGGCTACTCAGTGCTTTAATATCAACATGCACCTATTTTGCTACTTGTGAAATTTGAAAGTACTTACTTCAAGTTTTAGTATATTTATTTTTCATTTTATCGATGAAATTATCAACATTCACCTATTTTGCTAGCATGTATTAAATAAAAATTATATAGATTAACAACTTAAGTTGTGGATGAGCCAAAGGATAAAGCGCAAAAGGGAAGTTTCCCGAGATCGAGCATGTTCATCATTAGGTAAAGTACTAGTTTGTTCAAATAAATTGTATTTGTGATATAAATATGCATACATCGCATTTACTATTTTGTTTATTAATGTAGGAACGTCCTCACAACCTTCTCGGAGTCCATTATCTCTACATGGATCCTCACTCGTTGAAGATATTAATTTGTTTAATTGAATTAATTCCATTGAGAAATTTATTTATTCGTATCATATTTATTATTATGTTAGATATTGCGGGGACATACACACATGCATCTCTTATGAATCCACCACATCATCGGGACTCATTGCTTGATCTAGGTATTACTTTTCATATTTAAGATCATTGATATTTTATATTCTTTATATATTTGTTTCACATTTAATATTGCAGACAATGCTTGTAATGGCTTCAGTGACTACGAGATCCAACACGAGACTCTATTGGGATCTTCTCAGTCGAAGATTGCATGTCTCCCCCTATAGACTCCAACAGTAGCTCGCATCCCCTTACCCAAAAAAGCTATCGCATGGTAAAAAAGTGTGAGAGGAACTACAAAAGTAGGAGAGACGAGTTTAAAAACAAGGAGCGTGCAATAAAGCTGATGTGTTGTGAAAGTAATGTCAATATTACAAGTGCACAATCAAGGTATAGTATAGATACAATGTCGAGCCCACAAGGTGCGTAGAAAAAATTCTAAATTGGATCCTAGAGTTGTGTATGGATAAAGAGGAGTGAAAGTGAAGAGATAAAGAGAGTGTGTGATTATTACACATAAAAACTTAGAATAAGAGGGGAGAAAGAGAGTGAACAAATAAAAGAAAATAAAGAATAAGCAAGAAGGAGAAATAAAGAAAATAGAAAAGAACAAAATCAATACTAGAAAATTAATCAAAAAGAGGAAAGTCAAAATAAGTAAAATATGGAGGAAATCAAGTAGAGAAGATAGGAATCTCAAATTAAATTCACTAATTAATCTCATTTAGTATTTATGAAATACTCTCTTTTTATTACATTTTACTTTAGATTTACAAAGCATAGATTATCAAACCACTTAAGGAAAACATAACCTATCAAATTATCATCCAAGTAAAATTTATATTCATGAAAAGAACAAACAACTAGATAATAATTTTAGAATTCATAAGCATAACCTATCAATCCACTTAAGATAAGTATAGATTATCAAATTCTTCTTCTACTAATTAGTTATCTAGTTGATTATCCTAAACATGATCATTTTGAGCATAGAGAGAGCAATGCATAAGGCAATACTCATTTTACAAAATAAGAATAAGGAAATAAAATCTAGGCTAGAAAGCATAAAAGAAAGAGATCTAAAATAAAAACTAACTATAAAAATAAGAACAAGAGCAAGATAATAAAGATCTAAACTATGAGCAATAAGGAAATCTAATTAAAAAAATAAAAGAGCATAAAAGTAAATCTACACTATAAAAGACAAATAGAAAATAAATTCTACAAAGCATGAAAAATAAACAACAACATAGTAAAAGAGCATGAAAGTAAATTTATACTACAAGGCATGAAATAAATCTGATCTACCAACATAAAAATAAAAAGAAAATAAAATCCTAAAATGTGAATTTCTAAAATAAGAAAATAAAAGAAAAAATATAAAAACTTACAGTATAAGGGGTTAGGCCCTTAGGCCCTTGAAAGTAAATCTTCATCTTCATCAACAAAAAAATTAAAAACGGCAGAAAAAAGTTCTATTTATTGCAAACTTAAAAAGTTTATAAATTCAAAAACCAAATTAAAGGTCCTCTCCAAAAAGGAGTTTACAAAATTTTCGCCCTCAAACCCCTCACCCTCTACCTTTATTTATAGCGTACAACAATCAACAAGAATCTTTGGAGTAGCCTTGGGCTCTAAGAAATAAATCTCAACTGTTTACTATTTTTGTTATGAACCAATTTGTTGGCTAATCAGTTGGTCGACCGATTGACCAATTGGTTGGTAAACAGATTAGTTCTTAACAGACTTGTTTCCTTAGTTGACTTGTTGACTCTATTTTTTATTAATTTCTTAGGCTTTTGTGGGCCTCCTCTTGGCTTGATATTGGGCTTCAATAAGTGGTAAAAAATAGAAAGCTTTGATTCTTCTGGGCTCTTATTCATCAATTCTTCTTTTCCTGCAAATTAAGCGAAAAATATGTTATTAGTGATATATTTATTCAAATAAAATAGATAATTTGGGTATAAAAGTTGTAACACCCGTGATTTTCGATATGTATTTCTGTATATTCGATACGTATTTTATCTTAAAATACTTTGATACGTGTAATTTCTCTGATACGTATTTTTATATATTAAGGTACTAGATGATATTTTACCCGTTCTGTAATACCCGTAATTTTAATACAAAATTGAGTAAATATTTTGGTGTTTTAAAATATTAAATATTTTATTCTA
>JBAKGM010042768.1:0-17812 GCA_037177215.1 Asparagus racemosus
GGCGCTACCTTAGATTGCATCGAAGGTGCCACCTTATACACACTTCTCCCATATATATATATATATATATATATATATTCAATTAAAATTTTTAGCACTATATGAATATAAGAAATACGGTACAATATGACAAGAGCTGTCTTATTATTACACAATATACTTAGTATATTTCATTCAAATCTCTAAAATGATGTATACAAAATTCAAATTAAACTTAAATTATAATACAACCACTATATAAATACATTACATAGACCTTCAAAGTTTAATACTTTAATTTATTTCTCATGCACTTTATTTCTTTGATGGTTTTTTTATAATTCACTTGATGATGAATATATTGTTTATTTATACTATTTTTTGGAGAAACATTGCGTTTGCAACGCTCAAATCATGAGAATTGAGGAGATGTCGGGTTAGCGATATTCTTCTCAAGCTGATTGCAATAACAACTTGAAAGAGATTAATGGGGTTCTTTATTGTAATAGTCATAAAAAGAAAATTAAATATGTAGAAGAAAGATAAATATGATATTATAAATTTTATAAATATAAATTATTTACGGTTTAGAAAAATTAAATTGAATAAACAATATATAATACGAATATGAATTTAACTTTCGGTACAAACTTATCTCAGAAGTGACGGATGGAATATGCATCACTACATTTTAATTATAGATTTATATAAGTTGCTTAATATCATTATTTTCAGGCAGGTACATGTTCTCTAAACTCAATGGGGGTGGGGGAGGGTGTGCTTCGAAGGGGGTTGAGTCATTAGATCTTTAAAATTATATTCGGATAAGATTGATTGAAACATGACGAAATATAGATGAACTGTGATAAGACCGTGCTTAGCATGGACTAAAATACTAGTTATTTTAAAATCAGAACCACTATGATGGTCTTTAAGAAGATTGTTTCTGAGAAATAAATAGCTTGTTGGACTAAATAGATATATGATGGTGATCACAGCCAGACTTACTTAAATTCATATAGATCATGTGTAACAAGTACTAGAAGAATATGTACAAATTCTCAAAGCGTAGATTCTGGATTTAGCAAGAACACACGCTGAAATCACTTCAATTAGTTACCAGACTGAATACATGAACAATGTAGCAAGAGAGAATTAGCACACAGATACATGAAGATCATTCATATATAGTCAAATGACACTTTTATATGTGTCATAAAACAAGTGTGGACACATTCAACCTTTGTTGTAGTGCACTATCATTTACTAGATTGGAAAATGCCAACTGCCAGCACAATACAACCAATGTACTTATTTTCCAGTCCGTTTTAGCGCTCCAAGTTCATGCACTGGAGATAAAAACCAATGCAAGAAATGAAGCAACTCAATTATCAAGTCACTGAGCCATTAGTGCAAGATGTAGGGTTAACCAAAGATTTAGAAGGATAACTATAACTTTAATTAATCACTACTGTCCAATTAAGATTTAGATATTTTTTACTTTTTAAGTAAGATAGGACGCCTCTAATTGCTATTTAACCAGGGGTTTATACACACTATCAATCAGTTGTGTATCCCAGGAGTTGAGTCAGTTATAATTTTGGTTCTCGATTGAGTGGCGATAACTAATTTCGATTGTAGAATTTCAACAAGTTAGCTTTTGTGTTTCAAGAGTAATATCATGTTTTTATTATGAACGGCGAATTCGACTGAAAACTAGGTGAACATTGATGATTCAAGCATGCCTTATGTTGAAGGCTAAAGTTTTCTATGAGACATTTCCCTAACCAAGAGTTGACACGGCAGACACGAATTGGCACAAAGTACTCATCCATCCGTGTTGGACACCTGCAAATATAATGCTAGGGTTTATTAATGAAAACAACATTAACTTTTATCCAAATTAATACTTACCATATTTTTCTTTTTCTTTCTCTTTTTCTTTTTTTATCAAAACCACATTTACCTGCATACATGTTTGCAATATCACACCTAATCAACTTTTCAGCTCAAACAAATTGTGAAAGCCGCATTTTACCCCCAACCTAAAGCACGTTCAAAGCATGTGTTTCTTAATTAATTATAAACTTAAGGTTTTTTTAGATATTAGTCCTCTAATCTTTCATATTTTGAAATTAATTAGACCCCCAAATCTCTCTCTCTCTCTCTCTCTCTCTCTCTCTCTCTCTCTCTCTCTCTCTCTCTCTCTCTCTCTCTCTCTCTCTCTCTCAAATAGCTATGGATTTTCAAACCCAAATCTCCAAACCCTAGTCCAATCCCCAAATCCTAATTCCCAATACCCAAACCCTAAACTTACCTTGTCTCAATCCTCCCTCCCTCCAACCCTCCAATCAAAGAAAATCCCCCCTCAATCTTCCCCCAAGACTAACTTTACCTTCCCTTAATCTTCCCTCGCTTCCACCCTTCAATCCAAATAAATCCCTAAAACCACAGCTGAGGAGCAAAAGATCGATGATCTCGACATCCCTGTAACCCTCTCCAGTGAGGACGACATAGATTTGGGGGACTAATTTCAAAATACGATAGATTTTGGGGGTTAATATAAATATATGAAATATTTGGGGAGGTTTGGGGAACTAATATTGAAAAAGCTCTTATCTTTTATAATTAATTGGGATACACATGCTTTGCACATGCTTGATTGAGGTCCTTTTTGGAAGTTCACATTTTTTTGAGACGAAAAGTCTATTAGGTTGCAAACATGTATGCAAGCAAATGTGGTTTTGATTTAAAAAACATGAAGTATCAATTTGGACTAAAGTTAAGGTGCATTTCATGTAAAAACCCTATAAACTAGATTCACCTAGAAACATGAACGGATATACATTGTGCTCCTTTTTCAAAAAAGTTTCATTGTCTTATAGATCTATTTATTACTTCACATTTTTATATGTAAAGAAAACTCTAATACACCTTTAACTATCCTATCAAATATCTAAGAAAATTCACATGTATAGTGTTAAACGTGACTTTGAATGAAGAAGAAAAATCCAATTCGTATTCTTCTTACGCATGATACATGTGTTTGACCCACCAAACTCTCTACTCTCTAGCCTAACTGTTTTCTTATCCTAGCCCATCTATTACACCCATCATTGCCTATTTCATATTAGAAATGAAATGTTATAAAAGGAGGAAGAGCTGTGAAGCGTTAGATGCATTTGGGACAGAGAGAAGAAAGACGGAGTTAGAGAGAAAAGAAAAAGAGAGAAATAGAAAAAGAGAGTTTTTTTGTGTTCTCTTCTTTGTGAGTGAAGAGATATTAGAGTGGTCTCTTTTTATAATATTTTCTTTTGTAATTAGTAAATTTCTCTGTTGTTCTCGCCCGTGGACTGTTTCAGGTCTTTAATATTGCAATTGATATAGATTGCAAAATAAAGATTATAATGATTTAATGAAAAAATTTATATTTTCTAGAGTTCTTTTCTATATACCGGTAGAGCGTCGATCTTATACTCTATTGACCCACCAATTAAGTCAATGGGTCTCCTTTGCTACTGATGAAAATTAAATTGCTTAGAAGCTAACTCAGTCTTCTCTTAGCAATATCTCTCAATGAAATCGCAAGTGCGATGCTTGTGGGAGTTTTTAGTGGCTAACCAATTTGACCTTCGAAGATGCGTAGTAGATCCGTGGATAGATCAATTGATGGCTTCTCTTAGCTACTTCAAAATGTGTGATCTCCTCTCCTTTTATAGTCTAAAAGAGAGAGAGTTAGTGCCCCCTTTAATTGTAGATTAAGCGGCCATTAAAGTAGGAGATATTGGGGAGTGGTTATCCCCTGAAAGTAGCTCTGAAACGACTATTGGGTGAACTTCGTGGACTTGATGAAATTTGCTGGAGATGTGGGTGAAGGTTACACCACAAACATAGGGAAAAGTCACTTGAGTCGTGGACTAGAGTCGCTGCAGACGTGGGCGAGCCTTCTTTAGAAGTGGATGACTTGGTCCACTTTTGTTGATGTGGGCGGAGTTTATTGGTTGGTGAATTTCACCTATGAGCTTGAATTTGACACAGAATTCAACTCTAGGCTTGGTCGACTAATGACGCCTTTCAACTCGGTATGGGAATCGACTCATGTTCGATTCAGTCGAGTCGAGTTGACATAGACTGTCTGGCAAGCTTCACTTATGAGTTTGAATTTAGCACAGAATTTAACTCTAGGCGTGGCTGACTATTAGCACCTTTCGACTCGATACGGGTCGCGCCGACCCATGTTTGATTTGGTCGAGTTGAGTCAACATGGGTTGTCTTGCAAGGTTCGCTTTATTCATCAGGCGGCCTTCACTGCAGTTCATCATGGGCTTTACTTTGGGCCCATTTGTAATGTTAGCCCATGGGCGTTCACTTCTTGGATCCAAGTTAGTCATCAGCCTAAGTGAAAATACATTTTGACCGTGTACAAGACCCCCCCTAAAGTTTTCAAGATCATGCATTTCAATTTTGTAGCTAGGATTGAAATACTTTGGGTAAATAGTCAGAGGTGTACTGTTGAATGTGGCTTGAGCTGTCTTGATTAGGTTAAAACTTGTCTTCATTCATCTACTTAGTTGCCAGAGGTGTACTGTTGAACGTAGCTTCCTTGGTTGTATGCTTGTATCGAAGGCTTGATGATGCTTGTACTCGCCCAAATCCATGTTTGGAACAAAAGTCACCTTTTCAGTTGTTGAGGTGATGTTAGTGAATCGGTGAAGTTCGATTGATTCTGAGCCTGAGCGAGGCTCGCTCAATTCTGGGCTGCTAGGCGAAGCTCGCCAATTAGCAATGTTCGCTAGCTGAAGAAACTCAGTTTTTATTTGAGCTGTGTTTTGTGAATTTCCTCATCTACTGACGTTCGCTAGCCAGCGAAGTTTCTTAAGATTTACCTCTTGATTTGCGCCGTGGTCTACAGTTGAGATCTCTTGATTGAAGATCTCACGAGATCCACTATGAATTTTACTGAGTTTTAGGCTCAGACTTAGCCTCTTTGTTTGGTCAATCAAATCTCGAAAACATGCGATTTTCTTAGGAGTTAGGATTTGAAAGAGGCTATTTCCCCTTCAATTCTCACCACCTTCATCTCTTCTTCTTCTTCTTCTTCTTCTCGATGTCTACGCCAATGTCGCATAGACTAGAGATGCTCCTTGATAGAGGAGCTAAGATAAGAAAGCTCCAACAGGAGTTAGCCCAACTGAAGGGCTATCAAGTGGATGAACTCTGCATACTTTGCCATCTGGCGGAGTTGCTGTTGGTCGAAAAGGCGATGCTAGAGCAGATCGTTGAGAACTAGTCAATAGTTTAGGGTGAGTTAAATCGCGATAGAGACGCATGGAACCTTGAACGCCGAGCTTTACCTAAGTCCGTTCGGCGATTGAAATGGCGCTTGAAGAAAGATCTTTGGATCTCCACAAGTGAAGACTCTGACAGTAACTGGGCATCAGAACATGATCCTAGATCGTAATTAGATGTCGTGTGGGTGACTCAGGCTCGACGTCAAATTTTGTTTACAAGAAGTACTTCTTGCTGCTAATATGTCTCAATTTACGGCAACCGGAACATTCTTGTCTACATGGGGAGTAACTTAGCTCCCCAAGTCTTGTAACATCAGAGGAACAAGGGTTATAGCTTGGTGCAGCTCGTGTATGCTCCTCTGCCATCACACTACCCATATCTTAGGAATATAGGGTAATAGCAAATAGCAATAGGTACCCATCATCCTTGTAATTGGGTAGTTTTGAGTGTCCCTCTATAGTCGAGCCTTTGATCAATAAAAATAGACTTTTCTTCAAGTTGAAATTATCCATCTTCTGTGTAATTGATCTGTACGTGCTTCATAGCGAGCTTGAACTCTACATGGCTTGAACTCTGTGTGGAGTCATTATGTTTGGAAGTGAAGGTCAAGCTTCCTTGTGTTGGTGAGAGTCAGTTTGAAATCCGCCAGATAAAGTCTCAAACAAATTGAGTAGGAGTTTGCTCAATTTGGAGACTTAGTGAATTTTGCCAAGTCATTTTGGCGAGGTTCACTCTATCAGAATCTCAAACAAATTGAATTTAAGATTTTCTCAATTTAGAGACTTAGTGAAATTTTCACTATGATGCCTTGGCAAAGTTAGCCATAGTGCCCTGTTGAATTGGGCGAGGTTCGTCTACTTGAGGAACAATCATTCTAAGTGAAGTTCATTAAGCCGGCTTAGGTGAGGCTCAGTGAGTCAGTTGTGCGAGGCTCAGCCTAAGGGTTTAAAAACTCAAGTTTGAGCCTGTGGCAAAGCTCATTCGAAGCGAGATTTTAGGCAGACTTTGAGGCTGAAATCCTAGGTGAAGTTCGAGGTGAAAGATTTGGTAGATTTGATAGCGAGATCTTCGGCAGGGTTCGCTAGCGAAATTCTTGACGAAGTTCAGGGCTATATCTTATAAATAGGACATTTGCCTCCTTCTTCTTCATTTTTGATTTCAAAAATCCTTTAACTCTTCAAACCCTAGTTCTTCTTTAGAAATCCCCAAAGCTCTTCATCAATGAACCCCTCGTCATGCTATTTTTAGGGGAAGGAGCTCTACTCAGGAAGTTCATCGACCACAAGTTGACGAGGTGCCGGTGTAACTAGAGGTGATGGGTAAGTGGATCCATCAATGGTGTTCTTCGAATCAGCCTCAAGCTCAGCCCATTGGGCTTTAAACAATGCCTTATGGCATCTGAAACTTGATCTGCCATTAAAGGCAAGATCTTTACAACCACTTATGGTCTCTCCGTCAAACCTTCGTTACTAGCGATGAGGTTCTGTCAGCAGCCATTGATGGCACTCATTGTGGTGAGTTTCGTTCCTTGGGCAGAGCTCGTTTAGCCTTTTGAGCTTCTCTAACAGACTTTGTTTAAGAGGAGTTCGTTGCTTTGTTTTAGGCAATCTTCGCTAGAGTGACATTCGCCATTTTGGATGACCTTCGCTCAATCGAGGTTCGCTTGTTTAAGTTGGATGAATTCACCAACTTTGAACAAATGAGTGAAGTTCGTTGTTCTTGGTTAAACTTCACTTCATCTTGTTAGCACTTAGTTGATATAGATGGTCTTACAAGCGAGGTTCGCCTCTGCTCTTTGAGTATGACGGCTGAACTTGGTCTTCTTTGCTAACTCATTTGTCGTCTTTATGCAGTTGCTTATTCAAGAGCTCTCATGGATCGTCACAATCATTTTGGTCATGATGGAACTCATGATTCTTAAGTGATGCATGCTTTTGATGAGAGTGTCTCACTATTTCTCGAAGGCAGCAATCAAGAGAGAATCGAGACTATCTGTAAAGGTAGCTACAGACTCTGCAGAAGATAATTACTGACACGAAGTTCTCTGTTCCTCACTAAGATGAATCAGTGAAGCCACATTTCCTCTTCGGAGACGACGTGCCTGGTGCCAACTCTCTCTTTAGCTACCACAGATGCGATGGTGGTCTCCATGGGAGCAAGCTTCTCAAGTGCTATGGAAGTTCCTCAATCTCTCAATCTTGAAGATTTAATTGTGGTGGAGATTAAGATATTGATGAAGAACATGGCGAGGCTACTCAATCAGAGTATTGCTATTGCCTTGAATTTGTGGAGGGGCTTGTCCGTTCGTACTCTTAAATTATTGGGAGATCTGCTAGACCTTCTGTCGTCGGTTGCTTGTTCAGCTCGTGCTGAACCCTTTAAGATGGCGATTGACAAGGCTGAGCTCTATCTTCAAGAATTGAAGAGGCTTCGTACAGCTGATCTTGACAGTATCACTGAGTTTGGATTCTGCCACTTGTCAGCCATTCACCGCAAAGCTCGCGAGTTGAGTTCACCAAGAAGTGGGATTCTCAGGTTGCAGAGTTTCTGAGACGAAGAAGCTTTTCGTCATCAGGGCTCAGGCCATTCCCATTGATACTAGGACTTTGAGGGAGAGGGCCCAGAAGGGTGCTCAGGAGGCTAGGGATTCCAAAATGAATGAGTGTATTGCACAAATACACATTTTTATCCGTTATCCTTGTAAGAACCTCTTATAAGCATTTAGCTCTTTTGATAAATAAAAGAACTTTTTGTCTCCTTAGGTTGTGTGCACGATAGAGGTTTAATGTTAACGTATCGTAACAAGATCTTTAGTGGGGAGGATGATGTTGGAATCAAACTGGTAGAGGTGTATTGTTAACATAACAGTTTGATCAAGTTGACACTGTTCAGAGGTGTAATATTAACATTATAGTAATGAGAATATTTGACAGAGGTGTAATGTTAACCAATCAAATAGAATAACCGACAGTGGTGTAATGTTAACCAGTCGGGTCAAGAGAGTCTAAAGAATGACTATCGTTTGGAAGTGTGGTGTTAACATAACGGTAAGAAATCGATGGAAGTGTAATGTTAACTAATCGATTTTTAATATGATCGAATTGACAGAGATGTAATGTTAACCAGTCAAATTTGCTAAGATAGGTCGACAGAGGTGTAATGTTAACCGGTCAACAAAATGGTCGGACAGAGGTGTAATGTTAATCAGTCAACTCATTTGAAATGAGAAATCATTCAGAGATGTAATGTTAACATGACAATTTGATCAAATTATTATTGTTCAGAGATATAATGTTAACATGACAGTGATAACGATATTTTTGTTTGGTACTATTTAGAGGTGTAATGTTAACATGACAGTAATGATGGTATTTGGAGTGAAGTAGAGGTGTGGTATTAACTTGATAACTCATTGGAGATTTTTAGATTGTGGAGATCAACGTTTGTGGTCAGAGGTGGAAACTTAAACATGACCGAGATTCCTATGGGGAGATGAAATTGGCTGATATCACGGGTAATATTTCTTAAGAAACTTCCTGTTGATTAGTGCCATGAGCTTATTTCCATTTTGATCAATCAGACAATATGCTCTATTTGATTAGACTGCCTCTACTACAAACAAACCTTCCCTTTTGGGTTGGAATTTTTCTTTGGTCTTATGTGCCATGACCATGGGTCAATGAATGGCTAAGACTAAGTCACCTTCTTTAAAGGATCGTTCTCTGACTCTCCTATTGACAGCTCCCGAAACCGTGACTGGTAGATCTCGATTCTTTACTAAGCTTGAAGTCTCAGCTCATCCAGCGCTTCTAATTCTTGGAGGTGCTTTTGATGACGTTCTTCAGTTGTTATCTTCTCAGCAATGGTGATTCTCAATAACGATACCTATATTTCGAGAGAGATCATGACTTCACATCCATAGATCAAAAAAATGGCATCAGCCAGTGGGAGTGCAGACTGTTGTTCGATAAGCCCATAAATACTCTCCAAGTTTCTATTCCCAATCTTGTTTGTTGGAGGAGATGAACTTCTTCGGAAGTCTGATGATGGTTTTGTTGAAAGTTTCAACTAGACCATTAGCAGCTGGATTGTATGGTGTAGAAGCCACATCTTGATTTCTAAACTTGTTGCAAAATTTAAAGAATAGTCAGCTGATGAATTGGGAACCATTGTCATGAATGAATTGTCTAGGAATGCCGAATCGGTAGATCACGTGATGTCTCAAGAATTTGATCACTTGAGATGTCTTGACTTCTCTGAGGGGAAAAACGTCAGCCCATTTATAGAAGTAATCTGTAATGGCCAAGATGAATCAATGGCCCTGAGCGAACAGCTGATTAATTAGTCCAATGATGTCCATGTCCCAAGCTTCAAATGGCCATGATGTCTCTGTCAGATGCAATTCTTTAGGAGGTTGATGTAGGAAGTCAGCATGGACTTGACATGCATGACATCGTTTAGCATATGCTAGTGTCTGCTATCAATGTTGACCACTAGTAACCTAGACGACAAAGTCGGTCTTGAAGTTTGTGACCTGGTTGATGAGCTCCACATGTACTATCGTGGGCTTCTTTTAACGTGTCTCGAGCTTCACTTGATGATAAGCATCGGAGCAAAATATTATCAAAGGATTGTCGGTACAAAGTCTGCATAGCAGAATCATAGAAGAAGCACGGGGCTCTTCTTTGAATGGAGACTGCCTACTTCAGACTATCTAGTAGAATCCCGTGTAGGACATAGTTGATGATTGAGTACCGCCAATCATTACTTTCGAAGTGAGTTGGCATGACATGCACTTCGTTGGCATCAAGAATGTGCTTCTGGGAGCTTAATCGATGGCTAGCCACTGTGATGCGCCTAGTAGATTTGGGCGCTAAGGCAACTATGGCTACAAGAGATGCCAAAGCATCCACATGGGTGTTCTCAAGGCAAGCTACATAACTGATATAGAAACCTTCGAAGGATTGAGTGAGCTTCATCGCCTCTTGTGGTAGGTAATAAGGTCGTTATGGTGGACCTCGTATTCTCCTTTGATTTGATTCACGATCAGGTTGGAATCATCGTGGGCTTCGAGATATTTGACACCTATGTCTTGTGCGAGTTGTAGGCTGATTACAAGGGCATTATATTCGGCTATATGGTTGGAGCATGGCTCAGTCAATGAATAGGCCCGAGGGAGAATATGTCCGTGGGGGTCAATCAGCACTACCCCCACTCCTGTGACAATTGCTCCCTTGTGGTTGTGTCTTGATGTACTGTCAAAATACAGTTGCCATATCTGATGGTCTGAGGGTGTATTCGACTCAAAGACTTCATCTAGGATATCTTCGTAGAGTTTAGAAGACTCGAAATGGGGTGTTCTACCAGGAAATTGGCTATTTCTTGATCTTTGATTGCTTTTTGCGGTACGAATGTCATGTCGTACTGCGAGAGCAGTATTGCCCATTTTGCTAACCTAGAATTCAATGATTCGGGTTTCATCATGAGTATTCATAGAGGATTGACTCTTGAAATGACGTGAATGGATTGGCCGGTAAGGTAATATCGCATCTTCTAAATTGCGAAGGCCAATGCTAAATATTCCTTTTCGATTGGATTGTAGCAATGTTTGGCTCCGATCATAGTCCGGCTGAGGTAGTAAATGGCTTTCTCATGGCCATTTTCATTCTTTTGAGTGAGAAGTGATCTGAGGGAATGGTCCATTGCCCTGACATTGATCAGGAATGGTTTATTCGATATAGGCACAGTTAAAACGGATGGCTTCATGAGATAATATTCTTGGCAAGTAACGTCCCAGATGAATGAAACACCTTTCTTCATGAGTATTTGAAATGGTTGACATTTCTAAGACAGGTTCGCAATTAACCTTTAGATGTAGGCTAACGGTCCTTGTAGACCTCTGAGCTCTTTGAGATTTCTTAGAGATGGCATCTATTGGATGGTCTTCACCTTCTCGGGGTCGACACGTATTCCTTTGGATGCCACAATAAATCCTAGAAATTTGCCTAATGATACCCCCAGGAAGGATTTGGTTAGATTCATCTTTATCTGGTGCTTTTGCATAATTTCAGACACCGTTCTCAAGTCACTGACGTGATCTTCCTTGTTACGACTTTTGGTTTCGAGGTCATCAATGTAGCATTCCACTGTCTTACGCAAATGTTCATGAAAAATCATGTTCATAGTGAGTTGATAAGTAGCTCCAGCATTCTTCAAACCGAAGGGCATTACTATGTAACAGAATGCTCCTAAAGGTGTCTTGAAGGCTGTGTGTATTTGATCATCTGGATGCATTTTGATTTGGTTGTATTCAGAGAACTCATCCACAAAGGACATCCTCTCAAAACCACATGTATTGTCGACCATGATGTCCGTGATATAAAGAGGAAATTCATTCTTTGGGCTAGTAAGATTGAGATCTCGAAAATCAATACAGATCAGGATCTTGCTACTTTTCTTCATTACCACCACAATGTTGACTAACCAATCAGGGTGTTGTACTTCACGAATGAAGCCGCATTCAACAAGCTTGCGGATTTCCTTCTCGATTTTCTCCATAAACTTAGGATGGAAGTGTCGTTGCTGTTGATTGACTAGTTTAACACTAGGGGTGATGTCAAGATGATGTACAGCCACGTTGGGGTCTAGACCCGACATGTCTTCATAGCTCCGGGCGAAGATATCAATGTAATCTTGAAGGAAAACTATGAGTTCTTCCTATTCAGCGGATGATAGACTTTCCTGATAAAAATGAACTTGGGGTTGATTTCGTCATCTATCTTGATTTGAACCACCTTATCTTCGGTGGGTGGCTCTGTAACTTCGAAATGGGATTCTCATTGCTTCTCAGGTTGCTTCACCCATGCATCATCTTCAAGATCTTCAACTACTTCGGATTCATCAAGATCCATGATTAGGTCATATAAGACCATGTTGGCTGTGAATTCATTGCACAAAGCTCCAAGGTTGATGTCAAAATTCTAGTTAGATGTGTCTGAAGAATAACTTAGGAAATCATCAGATGCTAGTCCTGTTTGTAGCTCAACTTTGAGAGAAATATAACTGAGTCCTTGCTTGGTTCGATTGTAGTAATCGAAGGCTTCACCTTCTAGTGTACAGAAGATCAAAGGGACTCATAGTCCTCTGTTAAAGTTCCACCCTTGTTTTGCAGTCAAGTTGTATCCCATCATTGCCATAATCTGTTGAAACTGCTGGCTATATCGGGAGAATTCTAGTGCTTGTTTAGCTTCTTCTTCAGAGTTTGGACAATAAAATTGTATCTCAACTTTTCTAAAGATGATCGGATTCAAAGCGCTCTTGTTAGGTTGAACCATGAAAGAGGCATCCTTCGAGTTGTCTAACTGCTTGTGAGTTGAATGCGACTCTTTTATTGGCATACGTAATGCCAGTTCTAAAGCAAGTATGGCCATCAAATTTTCGACCCTTGAGTTTTTAGACTCAGATTCTAAAGAGCAGTCGTAAGTAAACTCTTGTTCATTAAGGATCCAATTGCTCTGATTTTTCGACGAATTGGTCGATACAGAGGTCATCTAGGGTAATTACAAGTGAATCTATCTCCTAGACTAAATCGTCAATGGGATCTAGCTCAACGTCTACTTCATTACCGCCATCCTCATTATTGGGGAGAACAATCTGAATTGTCTAATTTTCATCATGTAAGAGAGAGTCAGTGAAGTAATTCTCTACCTACTTGAAAGGATACTTTTCAGCATCAACTCTTTGCTAAATCCCCTGTTCATCAATGTATTTAAAATACTGATGAAGTGTTGAGGGGACAATCATATTGAAATGGACCCAAGGTCGTCCTAGTAGAATATTTTAAGATGTCTTGAGGTCGATGACGTAGCAAGTCACTTTGGTCTTCAAATCTCCAATCTGGCAATTGACCCAGATCTTTCCAAGAGATCGGCTACTGCTATAGTTGAAGCCAAGTATGGTTGCACAAGTCTTCAAGAGCTTGTGAAGGGGGGTTCCCAAAAAGCTCAGGAGTCTCTGTGGAATTATACTAAACGCGGAGCGTGGATCGATGTGAATCCTCTTGACCCTCGACGAACCTATGTACCCGTTGTAGTAAAGGGGTCGATTATGATGACGATCTTTGACAAGAATATCCTCCGGGGTGAAGGTGAGGTTCAGCATCTGCTTTTTTTTTAGCATTGATAGCATTGCTCGCGCCCTTCGTCTTGAGGAGGTTCGGTCATGTGGGTAAGAAACACCTCGCTATCATTGAGAGCTTCTTTCAAAGCTTCTCTCGTATCCTTAGACAAATGCAAAAGTTTAAATAAGGTGATAGAGTTAGAATGTTGGCTAATTGAGCCATGATGTCATATTTAAATGGGGCCTTGGGGTCGTTTGGACGACGCAGTAAGGCTTTATCGAACCGAGTCTCCTTTTGCTTAGCTGGTTCGGGTTGTTTAGATGTTCTTAGCTAATTGTAGTCCCTTAGGTAATCTTTGCCAGATATTGTCCTTGTCATGACCACTTTCTCTCCCTCTTAGTCGGTGAGTGAAGTGATGTGTAGAGATTCTTTTTCAATAATCGCGGAGATGGCATTGTAAATCTTCATCTTACGCTTGTCATAGGACTTTTGAAGAGTCCAATTCTCATCTTGAAGAAGGTCAAGATGCACCCACATTACTTCACCTCTCTCGGTGGTGAGAGGGATCAAGTCTTAGCTTTGCTAATTTTTGCGGTCATGGTTGACCACTTTCATTCTCGCCATAAGGATGAGGACTACACCATCTTGGGCTTGGATTTCTAGCATAGAGCCGAATGGGAGCGTCACCATGTTAGCAGTGAGCTTCTTTTGCTCGGGTTTGAGCTTTAGGGGGTCAAATTTGATGAATGTTTGGATCTTATCTTTGAGGATATAGAAATTCTTTGTCAGGAGCCACAACATCCTATGATAAAGGCAATAATTGAGGTCATCGGTCTTTCTGACCTCTTCAGGGCGTCGAGCTTCTGGGAGCTTCAAACGATTTGCTTTGTAGAGTATGTGGAAGATGGTGACTATATGCTCATCCTTGAACAAATAATTGCGCTGGAAGTTCTTCTTCTATTCTCTTTACTGGTTGTTATTAGAATTTTAAACTCCAACTGTGAAAGTCTCTTTGGCTTTCAGTTGTGACGTTTGCCCTTGTTTGCCTTTATTTCCCTTGAAGTTAGTGTGAGGCTCGAACTTGTTGAAGTGTTCTGATAACCTTTCAGCTATCTTAGCTTGTTCTATCAAATCCTTCTAAGTATGGGCAGTGACGGCACCCATGTGAGCTTCAATTCGAGCTACGAAGTTGTGCTGGCAAGTTTGGAGTAGCATTGGTAGAGGCATGTCTTGACATCGCAATGTCAAGTTACGGTACCTTTCGATGTACTCTCTGACTGTCTCATTTCCGTTTTGTTTCTCAGAAAGAAGTTTGGTCATGATAATGTCAGATTGTTCCTCATGAAATGGTGAGAGGAACTTGGATTTCAAGTCTGCTCAGGATATATCTGAACCCTTAGGTAAATTTTAAAACCAATCAACGGCTACCCCTTGAAAGGTGCCAATAAACAGACGTGCCTTAATGGCATCGTTACCCACTACATTTCTGGTTTGTAAGTAGAAACAGTAGAAATGTTAGTTTGGGGTACCTTTACCATCAAATGCATGTAGTGTAGGTAGTTTGAACTTCATCAGGTAAGGAACCATGTCCCACTCGCCGGGATAAGGTTAGATAATCCCAACCTTCTTGAGATTAGTTTGTTGAGAATGAATATTGAGCTGCTTTTGAATATCTTCTAAGACTTTCGCTTCCTTATTTGGCTTTGAAGGTAGAGTTATTCTAGATCTTGAATGTTCAGAATCCACATCGTCTTGGTTTTCTTGATCTTTATGCGAGGAATTTTCACCGATTGGCCTCTTCCCTTTTGAAGAGCTCACTTGAGGATTAGAGGCTAGTAGGAGTTGGTTGACCATCTCTTCCAAACATTCGATCCGATCATCCGAATCTTTCTTCTAAATTGCTATTTGGGCCAAAATATCATCTCAGTCTGTCGCATCTACTTCCCTCTATTGTTTTTCACTTGAACTAGGAGTTGCATTCGATGCTATGGCAGAGTTGGTATCGCTAGGAGTAGATTGATGCATTTGAGAAGATAGTTGTCACATTTGCACTTGAAGAGAAGAGTAGTCGAAAGGAACTGCTGCTCTCCTTCTTAATCTTATGTTACAGTAGACACCTTCGATTTTTGGGAAAATGGATCCAATGCCAGGAGAGTAAATCAGATTAGGTGAGTCATCTATGTTTTTTCCCTCATCCTTGGAAGTTACACTTGTCATATTGATAGTGAATACTTGTGTTTTGCCTCTTTGGGCATGTCGTCATCTTTTAGTCCAAGCTTCGAAATGCTCAAGAGCATGACCGAGACGTTTGAAGACGAATTCTTTGCATTGGCAACTCTTTTGAACTGCCGAGACTACTTCTCTGAGGGTTGCACAATGCTAATATTGGTGAGCTCTCTTAAGAGTTATGAATTCTCTCAGATCAATATTGATGCTAACTTCGCTGGTCTCAGCCTTGGAGTGTGAACGTTGCTTACGGTGATGCTGGCCAGATGTTTGTCCAGTGGGATCATCATTGATGATTTTATTCCCCTAAGGGAATTTCAATGAGGAGTTACTCCCATTCTTAGCTTCTATCAGGTAAGCATAGTGAGCATCGCGAGATACTTTGAATTGAACTCACGAAGGAGTTGAAGACTGAAGCTCGAGATTAGATGTGGTAATATCCTGATCTTTGCTCAAGGCAAGAGTCTTAATTCCTTCGCTCTTGGCAAAGTTTGTTTGGCTTCCAACTAAGCTCAAACTATCTTTGGTGAAAGTGGCCTTTCCACACGTGTGGGGGTCATTTTAGACTCGAGATTTTCCTTGCGATGAATTCTACGATAACTGCATAAAGTTGCTATCGAAGAGTTTTGTTCGTGGAAATAGATTCCTCGAACTTCGCTTGGTTAAATTCAATGACCAACATTTTACCAAAAGACCCAAGGGTCTTAGTGTCAGTGTGCAACACAATCTTCTCATCTGAGGACAAGGAAGTCCCCAACAGAGTCGCAATCCTGTTTCGGGTCTTTAATATTGCAATTGAAATATTTTACAATATAAAGATTACAATGAAACAAAGAAAAAATTTATACTTTCTGAGATTCTTTTCTATGTACAGATGGAGCATCGATCTTGTACTCCGTTGACTCACCCATTAAGATAATGGGTTTGTTTTACTGTTGATGAGGATTAAATTACTTGGAAGCTAGCTTAATCTTCTCTTAGCAATATCTCTCAATGAAATTACAAGTGCAATGCATGTGGGAGTTTTTAGTGGCTAACCAATTTGATATTCGTAGATGCATAGTAGATCCGTGGATAGATCAATTGATGGCTCTTCTTAGCTGCTTCAAAATGTGAGATCTCCTCTCATTTTATAGGCTAAAAGAGAGAGTTAATGGCCTCTTTAATTGTGGATTAAGTGGCCATTAAAGTAGGAGATAGTGGGGATTGGTTATCCCCCTGAAAATAGCTCTGAATTGGCTATTGGGCGAACTTCGTGGGCTTGATGAAGTTCACTGGAGACGTGGGTGAAGGTCGGCACAAATGTAGGTGAAGGTCGCTAGAGTCGTGGATGACAGTCACTGCAGACATGGGCGAGCCTTCTTCAGAATTAGATGACTTGGCCCACTTTTGTTGACATGGGCAGAGTTCATTGGTTGGTGAGCTTCGCCTATAAGTTCGAATTTGACACAAAATTTGACTCTAAGATTGGCCGACTAATGACGTCTTTCGACTCGGCATGGGAGTTGACTCACATTCGATTCAGTCGAGTCAAGTTGACATGGGCTGTCTAGCAAGCTTTGCTTATGAGTTTGAATTTAATACAGAATTCAACTCTAGGCGTGACCAACTATTAGCACCTTTCGATTCGATATAGGTGGTGCCGACTCGTGTTTGATTTGGTCGAGTCGAGATGACATGGGTTGTCTTGTAAGGTTCTCTTCATTCGTCAAGCGGCCTTCATTGCGGTTTGTCGTGGGCTTTACTTTGGGCCCATTCGAAGTGTTTAGCTCATGGGCATTTACTTCTTGGATCTAAGTTGTGAAATTACCCTAGAGGTGTGGTGAATATGGTAATCTAATAATAATGTATAGTTTCATAAAAATTAAGCAAGCAATTTAAGAATGCAATAAAATAAAAGAGAGTAAGGTAACAAATAGTTAGCCAAAGTAGAGGACGATGTGTTCACGAGGTTCTGTCCTCTCGACCTATATCTTCGACCACCTCTCTCGATGGTAAATCCACTACACACACCGGTTTGGAAGCCGGAATTTCTTAGAACACGGATCTCCTCGAGATCGTCTCACCATGCAATCCACACACAATGAAATAAAAAAACAATATGGCTCTCTCTCTTACACAAATCCTATTGCAAGGATGTAGATATAACAATTGAAGCTTAGGGGATTTGTAGGAGTGTATGAAAGTGAGAGAATT
>JBAKGM010042950.1:0-17770 GCA_037177215.1 Asparagus racemosus
CGGTTATTAGCAGGGTATTTATTCATATAAAATGGGTAATGAGGGTATTAAATTGTAATTAAAACGTGATAATCAATTGCTCTAAAGTGATGTTCATTACCTCTGTCCGTCCATCAGTCTACGGATGATATGATGAACTTGCCTTCAACTTACTCCCCTGTAATGCAAACAACTATTGCCAAAAGGATCTCATGAATAGCTTTCCCCGATCGGTGACTATGCTCCTTGAAATTCCATGCAATTTGACACTCGCTGTTGTAAACGGATGCTTCAATAGAAGATAGTGCGCCCCCTTACTCAAGCGATCCACTATGACTAATATAGCCTCAAATCCCTGACAACTAGACAACCCTTCCATGAAGTCCTTCGACAAGTCGTCCCAAATCCTCTCTGGAAGTGACAGAGATTGCATCAATCCCATCAGAGCCCTTTGATCATATTTTTCCTTTTGGTACACATCACACCCCGCTACCTTCGCCTTCACCACTGCCTTTAGTCTTTCCCTATAAAAAAAAATACTTCACCTTGACATAAGTCCAAAGCTAACCTAAATGACCTCCCTCTTTGCTATCATGAAATTGAGACAGAATGTCATACCTCAAGCTTGATACTTCGGGAATATATACATAGCTTTTGTAGAAAAGCATCCCATCTCAGAATTTATATCTCTGTACCCCGGGTCTCCTCACCTAATTTGATCATGAATATCCCAAGCTTGCTCATCCAACTCTATAGCCTGATGAATATGATTCCACACACTCTCTAATTAGCGCTAATAGCATGCAAGCTTGCTTCCTCCTCGCTACACGCCAACTACGACATCGGACTACCCTCCTTTTGAGATAATACATCGGCAACTCTATTCTCCTTTCGAGAGTGATATATGATGTCGACCACAAACCCAAGAAGCATCACCACAAACTTCTACTGTTCGAGAGTAATAATCTTTTGCTTCATCAAGTGACTCAATGCCTATGGATCTGTGAAAATGGTGAACTCCTTTCCTAGCAAATATATCCTCCACACATTTACTGCATGCACCACTACCAACATCTCCTGAGCATAAGTACTCCAAGTTCTCTTTTTTGGTCCTAACACCTTCGATAAATAGGCTATTGGCCTTCCTTCCTATACTAGAATAACTCTTATCCCCTCATCACTGGTATCGGTATGCACCTAAAACTTCCTTGAAAAGTCTGCCAATGCAAGTATTGGAGTTTGAGACATAGCATTTTTTAAATCTTCAAATGCTCGATGAGTCCCATTCGTCAACTAAAATCCATCCTTCTTCAACATGTCTATCACGGCCTGTCAATTAATCCATAATGCTGAACAAATTTTTGGTAGTAGCTTGTCAACCCCAAAAATCCTCGCAATGTTGATACATCCTTGGGCAAAGGCCAATCTAATATCGAAGCAATCTTTCTCTCATCTACCTTCACCCCCTTGCCCGAGATAATATGACAGAAATACTGTAACTCTGACTTTGCAAAATCACATTTTGACAATTTAATAAAGAAGTTGTTTTCCTCCAAAATTCTCAGAACCTCATCCAAGTATCATAGATGCTCCTCTATAGTAGATGAATACACCAATATGTTGTCAAAAAATGCCAACACATACTCCTTAAATATGGCCGAAACATGGTGTTCATCATCTGCCTGGAATGTAAAAGGCATGTTCCACAACCCAAACAACATCACTAAGTAGTCAAAGTGTCCCAAATGTGTCTGAAATACTCTCTTGTGTACATCCTCTTCTCTCATCCGAACTTGACAATAACTAGCCCGTAAGTCCAGCTTCAAGAACACTGTAGCTCCATGTAACTCGTCTAACATCTCATCCACAGTGGGAATCGAAAATCAGTCCTTCACCGTAGCCTCGTTTAGAGCCATGTAGTCTGTGCAAAATCTCCATGTCCCATCCTTCTTCCTCACCAAGAGAATAGATAAAGAAAATACACTTTGACTCGGCTTGATCAATCCACTCTGTAGTATCTCTTCAACCTGCCTCTCAATCTCCTTCTTCTGAAAGTGTGCATAGCAATAAGGTGGTACATTAACTGGCTTCGACTCATCCTTCATAACAATTTGATGATCCCATACTCTTGATGGTGGTAGCTCGGTCTATGCTTCTGTGACTCTCTAACATCTCGATACTACCTCCTGCACCTGAGCATCTAATTGGACCAACGGATCCTCTTCAACACTCCGAGAACTAGACTCGTCAGTAGTAGAAGAACATAGAACCTCCTCGATCCCCTGCATCTATGACAATAGCAAAAAAATTGCGCTCCTTCTCTGCACAACCGCTCAAATGAATTAGCTTCACAACTTTTCTACCCCCTAGGATTCACCATCCAAGTGTGCTTCTTGCCCTTCAAATTGAACACCGTCCTCATCACCTCAAATTTCATCTTCACATCATCCAATCACCTCAACCAAGCATTCCCCAGGACAACATCTATACTGACCAGTGGCAACACATGAAGATTAGCCGTAATCCAAACCCTTTGGATGTTCATACAAACATCCCGGATTATCTCCTCACACTGCATCTTCTCCTCGTTAATGATCCACACCTCAAATGGCTCTACTATTGTGCCTTTCAAACCTGGTGATCCCCACATTAGAAATTGTGTGAAGATCTAGGATCATCCAACAGTGACGCCTCATATTTCCCTTACGAAGCTATCATCCTTGGAGTAAACAGTTTAGAAATCACGGTCATCGCATTCAAGGATAACTCAACACCCATCAAATCCTACTCTATGTCGTCGACCCCCTCTCTATCACTATTGAAACCTGATGCCTTCGTGACATCTCCCTCCTCACTAGACCCCACGATCATGAAAACTACTCTGGCTTGCAATGATGCTCTTTATCCCACTTCTCTTAGCATTTAAAACACAAACCCTTCTTTATCCTGTCCTGTACCTCATCTCTGGAGAGCTTCCTCACCTCCTTCTTTGCCGCAGTAACTCTTGTACCCGTATCTGAAGCTTTTCCTGCCTTGCTGGACTCTATATACATTGATTTCTTACAGCCTGACTCCTTTTTTGCCTTCCAACTGTTAGATTTGCTCTCCTCTATAATCTTAGATATCCTTATCACGTTGGTCAGTCTCTGAGGTTGCTTCAACCTCACGTTTGAGGCAATCTAGGGTTTCAACCCTTCCACAAAAGTCCCGAATAGTGATTCCTCAGGCCAGCTCCTCACCAGTACCTATAGCCTTTGAAACTCCTCAAGGTAATCAGTGACCTTTCCATCCTATCTCAGTTTGGCTAATTGTTCATGATAGTTAACCACAGGTGACAGTCCCTACTGAAGCATGAACCCCTCTACAAAAGTGGTCTATCCTAGACTCCTGCCCTCCTTCTCACACTACGTCTTCAACCACCTCCACCAGCTGTTCCCCAGACCGTCAAGATGAAAATTGGCCACCTCCACTCTCCTATCTCGGTCCACCTCATAGATGCTGAAATACTGTTTGGCCTTCTCTAGCTCTTCATGCAGATCACCATCCTCAAAAGTGTTCAAAGTTGATCTTCGGTCCTTGAGGTCCCTGATCATAATGGTAATCATCTCTGCCATCTCTATCATAATTCTGACGTCCATATATGCCTCGATAACACTGATATCCTTCCCTAACATGATGAGGACGTCTCTGATCATAGCCTCAATCTCTCTACAGATCCTAGCCTAAATCCCGTAGTAATCATTAACGTTTCCGCCTCTAACAAGTTGTGTCCCCCTGATGATTAAATCGGTCATCCTCACCTTCAGGTTCTGTCTCTCCCTTAGCAATCTCATCTCTTCCATAACCTCTCTAACGGTCATGTCCATACCCCCAAACTATCGCACCGCCACGAGCACTACTGACGCCCTCCTAGCCGTCTGCTGCTACCATTTACGGTCTGCGGCCTACCACAGTCCTGCTTGCTACCTGCCATGGCCCTACAGCTCTGCAAGGTGCCTATCATGGCCCTACAGCTCTACCCGCTGCTGCTCTATTAGCTACGACTTTGTTGGCTACTGCTCGGTCTGTCACTGCCTGTCGGCGCTAATCATGGTGCTATTTCCTAGTGCCCCACCTATCATTGAATCCATCATAGCCTCCTTCTCCCCCATTAGTCCGCCACCAATGACCATTGTTGACATTATGTGCTTTGTCGTTGATCACTTTCTCCTCCGACAAAGTTTGATTATCAGTAGTTGATGTCTCTCCTTCCACCATTGTAGATGATCGAATTCCTCAAAACAAAAGCACCAATTGGTGAGAGCCCAAACTTGACTTTACAACACCGATGAAGCAAACTGTATAAAATCTATATGAAATCGCTGACGAATCAAGCAAACACATAGCCCAATAACACCAAGAACCAATCTGGAATTCTGAAAATAAGAAATCCTAATTTTATTAATAAATTCTCCCAAGTTTTCATCACCAGAAATATAATACAACCCTACTAGCTAGCCAGCCTTAAATAGCCTCTGTTTTGGCTTCCTACACAAATCCTGTTGGATGTAATGCAAATTTATGAGAGGGGTATAATGCAAAATATATGATTACTAGCATATATAGCATATAGCCCACGTTTTGAGTCCTCAATTCTCTCACCAGAAACATCCACTTTTCTTTTTTATTATCCTTTAATTATGGATCAATATTTATTTATTATGTGATTAGATATTACCTTAATTAGCAAATATTGCTGATTAATTTTCCCTATTAATGTTGTCTGCTGTTAACCCTATCAATGCCAATTAGTGCTGATTTAATTGGTAATATTTGATCCATGAACGGGAGAAAAAAATCTATCTATAAATATCTTTGGTTTTGCTAGCCTAATGTACACAGAAACAAAATTAACTTTCTTTCTCTGTTAAAAAACAATAGTTTCATTCTATTCAATTTCCTAAGAAATTGTTTGAGCTAAGTTTCATTCCTCGAATTGTGAGTGCATATGATTTGAGGATGTCGTGTTAACCTTTGGGAGCAACTGCCATGTAGCCGATTTGCATCACGGTCCGGGTGAATTTGCTTTTAAGGCAGTGGTTTACACCACGGCACAATAATTTCTAAGTTCTTCTCTATCTTTCTTTTGTGATCACTATTGATCTAGTCTATATCTTTTTTCTACAAATCCTATTTGTAAAAAATTCCTACTCCTAAACATTTTCTACTTTTTAAAGAAATCCTATTTGCCTAAACAATTCCCTATTGCTTAAACAATTCTGTACTTCCTACCACAAATCATACTTGTAATCAAATCAAATCCTATTAAGACTCATATTTCTTTATTTTGTAGATTCTTATAATTATGCACCATGTGAGCGCGATCACTCCTATGCACCGTTGGCTCCGGAATCTTATCAGTTTTTGAACATGAGGCTACTGCTTCAAGAAAGGTTTTACTTAAAAAAAATAAAGAAAAGGAAGAGAGTGATGGACTAAAATCCAGAATATGGCACATTAATGTCTGTTAGTTATGAACTATGATAATTATGAACTATGATAATAGTGAAAATGCTTATAGTATTATGCTATTTTTCTATAGCAAAATAACTTAATGATAATTTTATGCAAACTATATAATAAATTAATTGTAATTTTGTGAAAATAACCCTCCGGTAAGAGAAAAAAAACTAAATAAAGAAGAAAAGAATTAAAAAAGGAATTTGCTGTTGGTGTCAATCTCTAGAAATTTCAGATATGGAAAAGGCTCTTTTAGATTGTGGGCCACACTTAATGGTCTTATGGTAAAAGGTAAGCCCTACTTGAAGTCCATCCATCTGAATCAGCTATGAATTGATTTTTCCAAATTTCGCCGTTAAAATTCTTGGGGGGGGGATCACTTCATCTCAATTTTGCCAAAAGTTTGCGAGATCAAAATCAAGATTTTTTTTATTAAAGAACTGGATCTTCATCTACTAATATGAATATGTTTTAACTAACTCCACATATATACAAATAACATATCAATTAACCATTTTTCTAACTTAAAGAAGTTTATCGATATACTATTACAAATGTATATGCCAAAATTGTTAAACTTTTTCAGCGCGAATATGCAATAATCATAAAACTAATTTTGCCTACTTATGAACTCAAAGTTTTATCTTGATTTATTTGTATATCTACTCACCTCCAATTCTTTAATAATAACATATTAGTCTCTCAAACCTGTAAAATTGCTCATTAGTATTTAGTACGTCAAATCCTCAGGAGCTTTGCAATTTGGACCCTCAACAACAAAATTGCTCCCCAGTTAACATTTTCAGCATTTTTGGGGAAAAAACATAAATTGAGGGGCATTTTGGTTACTGAGGAATCAAATTGCAAGAACCATTAGGATTGAGGTACTTATGAGCAATTTCAAAGATTTAAGGGACTAATATAGAATCGTTGAAGATTTGAGTGACTGATATGTAACTAACCCCTTCAATAGTTTGGACTGCTATATCAATTAGCTATGGCTTTTAATTCAAAAAAATGAAATGACACAACTCAAATAAAGATTATTGATTGTACGACAGAAACCAAATTTTGCACAAGAACAGAGTTTAGTTACGTCCAAATACAATTTGACTAGGTAACGAAGAAAATATCGCATTTGGTGTTTCTTAAATGGGTCGAGTAACCCATTTACTAAATGGTAGGGTCGGGTAACCCATGAAATAAATAGGTCGGTTTGGGTCAACCTTATATAGGTTGGGTCAAATTTGACCCAGCCCGATATTTATCTGACCCGATCTGACCCGTTTGCCACCCCTAATGGCATGAAAGGTGCACGTAAAATCTGCGAAGAGCCAAACCACTTAGTAAGGTCATGACCAAGCAATTATTTTTTGTTTGTGCACATAAATAATTTACAAAGATATTTCAGTTTTTGTGAATAACTTGGATTATCATGTGAACTAAAAAATAAGCTTCTTAGAGGTGTAAATGGATCCCAAATGTAGACGCATTACTAGTTGTTCTACTTGTGCAGATAGATCTCTTGAGTTAATTTTTTTTAATTAAAAACTCCTTTAAGAATACAAAAATAACATTAAAGTGGATAGAACCTTAAGTATGTCCATTTGTAGTTGGACGAAGAGTACATATAACATGGGGTCTATTCATACCAATAGAACTACATGGCTCTATCCGCCATTAAGCTATAGTACAGGCGATCTATCAACAATTAATCTTATAGTATGTATGCATATTTCTCTCTCGAGAGGGATACATCACACTAGCTCTTGGCTAGTATGATGCTGATGAATTTGATATATTTGATATACATATCTTAATAATAAGGGCTGTAGAACTGGATCTTCATCTAATGTTTTACTAACTCCACGTATATACAAATAACATATCAATTAACCATTTTTCTAACTTAAAGAAGTTTATCTTTTACAAATGTATCTGCCAAAATTGTTAAACTTTTTCAGCGCGAATATGCAATAATCACAAAACCAATTTTGCCATTTATCAACCCAAAGTTTTGTCTTGATTTATTTGTTTACCCACTCACCTCCAAAATTGCTCTTAAAACAATATTTCCATACCAAATTATTTTCAAACCTGGTTCCTGATTCAGTGTGATTAAATTGCTAAAATTAGTACATCAGTATCATATTTAGATTTAAGATGCTATAATTGAGTTTTAAAAGATAATACAAATTGCTAAAATTGGTATAGACGCTTTTGGTTTTAACAGTTTCGGAAGTGGAGGGCTTTAAAATAATAATCTTGAACTTTGGGTTGATTGAAAAAACTGTTTAGAATAAAACTCAATTCTCACTTCGCCTTTTTTCCTCTTTGTCCGCCGCCGCAACGAAATCGCCGGCCGCCGCCGCCACGTGTCCCAAGGTCAGGGTTTCTCATCTTTTGATTTCCATTAATTCTCAGCTATTTGAGGGCTTTACTGCTTATATCTGAATCAAGTAGTAGATTGCTGCTGTTTACTTGAGAGGGAAATTAAACCCTAAACCCTAAAAAGCCTAATAAAAACCTGTAAAATTTCAGAGTAGAAGACGGAACTGGCATCTTTTTCGTAAGAAATTACTTGCCTTTAGATGTTTTTTTTGGGGAAATTTATGTTTACTTGAATTTATTATGAACACTTTAGAAATGGGTATTGGATAATTTTAGAAAATTAAGAAGGAAGCAGAAAATTGTACTGTTGATAAGTTTTTGAAATATAATGAAGGAAATCAGAAACGCAACTAAAGAATGCTTCCTAAAACGTCGCGTGCAAGTTTATGGTATATGTGAATGTTTGTGCAAAGGGACGTAGGTGAAGAGGTTGAAGCATCCGATTTTAACAAGCGAAGCTAAGGAGAGGAGGTTCTAGATGACAATCATGAAATGAGATTGGAACCACAAGGGAGTATAGTAAGGAAAAACCGATCACTACACTTGGATTGAGTAAAGATAACATATGAGCTTTGCTGGATTATGTTATCAAGAAGTTGTACTAGTCGTTTATTAATATATAGCATATGGACATTGTTGCATCGGATTTGACTTTAAACTAACTGATTGTATACCAATTCATTCTGTTTGTAACATACTGATGATATCAAGGAGTAGAGATTTCATTCTATTGAGCAACATCTTCGAAATGATCTCATACACTACATTACATAGACTAATTGATCTAAATTATGACATTTTTCTGACCTCCTTTACTTTTGGGATTAACACGATAATTGTGTAATTTAAATCACCAAAATCTCTCCCTTCATTGATAATACTCAGCACCACTCCTGTAACCGATATACCCACAATATGCCAACAATTTTGAAAAAAAATAGCGAGCATTCCATCTGGTCCCGAGGCTTTTGTAGGATGCATCTGAAACAATGCATACTTCACTTTCTCTGCTATAAAAGATTTCACCAATGCTGCATGTTTTCTTTCTAAAACTCCGACCTCCACCACCAAGCACCAGACTTTTTTATGTCACCTTCGGGTGTGTGTTTGAATTGAATGAAAGAAGCAAAGGCTACATCCATTTTCCTTAAAAAATAAAAAATAAAAAATAAAAATAAAAAATCATTTAGTTGACTTTAAGAAAAGAGCTCTGAAAAATAAGAGCATACAATTTGCTCAATTCGGGTATTCTCCTTTTACCACACACCATTCTCATCCTCAAGACCCTCAGTAAGATTTTTTTCTTCTTCCTTGCTGACATATTTCTATGAAAGAAGCTTGCGTTTCGGTCGCCATCTAGGAGCCAAGATATTCTTGATTTCTGATGCCACATAGCAACTCATATTTAATAAAATAACAATTCATAAACTAATAAATCATAGGAAATAAGTCTTAATATTTAATAAGTAATGTCTAATAAATATTAATTTGATCTATATAAATAATTTAATAAATATTTAAGTTTAATTATTAAGTATCTATTAATCCTATTAATTATTAATGTTTACATGCAATATACGTGCACTAACTAGTCAAGAAATGTTTTTTTAGGTAAGGGAGAAACCTGATTAGGCGATTCCTATGCTTAATGGAGAGCTCGAGTTCGAGCCCTTTTACCATTAGGAGGATTCAACCTTTCCAAGAAAACCTCAAGAATTGAGTCTACCTCATATCCATCCCAATTTCAAGAAAATCAGCATGGGTTTTCAAACCCGAGATCATCGGTTCAAGAAAGGTTTTCCTTTCAAAAAAAATAAGTCAAGAAAAAGGAGAGAGATAGAATAAAATCCAGAACATGCCACGTCAGTGTTTGTTAGTTATGAACTAATGATAGTTAGTGAAAATTCTTATGGTATTATGGTATTTTTCAATAGCTAAACAACTTAATGATAATTTTATGCAAACTATATAATAAATTAATTGCAATTTTGTGAAAATAGCCATCCGGGTAAGAGAAAAAATAAAACTAAATAAAGAAGAAAAGAATTAAAAAAGGAATTTGCTTTTGCTGTCAATCTACAGAAATTTCAGATATGAAAAAGGCTCTTTTTGGTTCTGGGCCACGCTTATAGGCTTAGGGTAAAATATAAGCCCCACTTAAAGCCCATCCATCTGAATCAGCTATGAATCAAATGTTCCAGTATTTTGCCGTTAAATTCTCGGGGGAAAAAATCACTTCATCTCAATTTCGCCAAAAATTTGCAAGATCAAAGTCAAGCTTTTTTAATTAAAGAAAGCAAGGATGAGCTCAGCCACACTAGGACCGGTCAGCATTGACTTCGGATTTCTTCCTAAGGTCAGTAATCTGTCTTTTTACGCTACAAAAATGGTGAAGTTTGAATCTTTTAGCATAAGATTTGATTTTTATTGACAGCACTATGGGAAGAAGAGTTCAAAAGCTAAGGGATTTTGGGTGGGGGCATCTGTGGCTTCCTCGCGATCAAGCTTACAGTTCCACAACGTTAAGACTCAGAATTCAAAGGAAATAGTTCGTATTGGGCTTTTAGGGGCTAGCGGTTATACTGGAGCTGAGGTAGGTACTTATTATTCTTTGTCCATTTTTTAGTTTTTTCCCCTTCATTTTCACTTTGACTGAGTAATGCTTGCTTCTTTGTGGAAACTATGTTCGGTTTGGTGAATAGCAATGATAAAGTTTCCTCTTGCAAGAGCTTTTCTTCTTATTATTATTAGCATAATTTTTGGAATCATACTGAAAAGGTTTTAAAAACTGAGGTGTCAGATTGGAGTACTGTTGTAATGTTTGATGATATATGCCCAAGGTAGTGTAATTTTGTAATCTATAAAGACTCTTTGAACAAGTCAAACACTTGATTTTAAAATTGTAGATATATATTTTTAAGGGAAATTTAAGTTGCAGATATTACTCGTGTATTAGCCCATGTAATTGTATGCGTGCAATGTACAACATTCTTATTGATATTGAATAAGCAGTTTGGTGTGTGTTAGTGTGTGATAATGTTAAAGGTAAACTGCAAACAAGGTTGACAATCAACCGTCAGCTCTAATAAATGATTTTGGAAGGCAAGGGACTACAACTCGGTGAATCATTGTTTTTACCATTCAAATATTTTCTAAATGTGGTTGCTATAAGTTCTAATGGCTTAGGTGCCGGTAAATGAACATATCATGGGAAGTGATTCCATCAATGTTTAAAAAATGTGTATGAGCTCATATAATATGCCATAAGCTATCTTCTCAATCTTATGGATATTTCATTAGCAGCTTAGGTGGTATATGCTAATTGCTGATGATATTGATTGCTGAGTAATTGTACGGTGATAATGCAGTTGAAACTAATCTTCTAGCTCTAACATTTTAAGAGCTTAGTAGCGCAAATCTTCAAAATTTACAAGGTGGAGTATGTACACATTTGGTGTGTGCAATCAAAGTGAACTTATATATACCATCAGTTTGTAGCAAGAACAATACAAGGTTAAAGAGTTATTTAACATTGTCCAAAACTAAGAACTTCTAGGTACCCCGATATCAAATGGCAAGATTAGATACTCCTAAGTTCCATAAGAGATGATGAAAGGGCATGAGTTGAGTAAAAGCTAATGAAAACACATGAGGTTTAGATGCATCGTAAAATCTAAAATGAAATAGAATTGACAATTATTCCATTCTTTCTCTAATCAACGCAAATGTCAAGAACAAATTCACTTTTTAAAAATCACATTTATTTTTCCAATATCAAATAGGGAGTGCCTATAGAACCCCATTATACATCCAGAAGTCCTATACTGATAGCAGGAAAGAAGAAAAAACTGTAGTCTAATCTTACAGGATCCCCGACTATATATTAAGTTAATCAAGATGTATACTTATAAGATAAAGATAGAACTCGAAGGGATACTGAATTTTACTAGCATAATCAAATAAGGAAATACTGATTTAATAGATTGATCCGCTCTTCTGTCAGCGGCATCACCGTAATAGAGAAATGTGGATGGTTAGCAAAGAGACAGACTATCTGCGATACAAAATACATCAAGTTATCAAATAAATGTGCCTTCTAGAAGAGGATCGGATGTCTTATGAACTCCTTCAATAAGTTGATGTAGACAGATGACCTATATCAAGAACTCACATCTACTATTTATGACGTTAAAGATGTCCTACTACCTAAAAAATAGGAGTTTGTGACTCTAACATCTCAAAATCTATTTATGCAGAAAGGGATTATAGGGACCCTC
The DNA here is from genome assembly GCA_037177215.1 of Asparagus racemosus. NCBI lineage: Eukaryota > Viridiplantae > Streptophyta > Magnoliopsida > Asparagales > Asparagaceae > Asparagus > Asparagus racemosus. The sequence continues at coordinate 12,147 of JBAKGM010042950.1, forward strand.
TCTCACCGTGTACGCCATGAAGTTTATCAACCACTCTTAACAATGTAATGTAGTGATAACCACATTTTTAAAGAAAGAAAGAGAATGAACATATAATAGATTTAGTTTTATTGGTTACAGAATACTGGAGAATAGCAATAGAAAAAAATCCTTTAGTATGCAAAGTTAAAAAAATTATTTGTTAGAATGAGCATGATAACTTTCAACTTTAGTACACTTTCCTTTTTTTAATATGGGTGGGGGGGAGGGGTTTAATCAGCAAAAGCCTGGACTCCTCTCTAGTCAAAATGAGGTACGTCAATCTTAAGTTCAGTGCAACAAAAACTAAATGCAATAACAATAAAAGCAACAATGAGCACGCTTTTATGAAGAAATTGTATTGGTGGCTAAAATGAAAGCACCCTAAAGTTCGTTCACTCTGTTCTCGATTAAATTGAGTAAATAAAATCACTGATTTTGTTATATTCATAATTCATATCGCGTCTATCCAAACAAGAGAAGAGACATGATTCACTATTTTGTGAAACCTCATATTTGAGCAATATGCACCCTCGCTTCGATTAGGACACTACAAGCTTGATTTGATCTTAAAATTGTCATAATCCACACCGTCCACTTTGTTCTAGAGCGTCTGGTGACACCATTTCCTTTAGAATTTTCATCTCATTCTGTTAAAATTTTTTTTGAAAAGCCTCCTGATGCAATAACAGCGAGAACTGAATTTTTCATTACACTCTTCTGCATGTTTTTGGGTTTATGAAGAGGATTTGACATGGAATTAGGTAGTAAAGGATTGTGAACTTGTGAGTGATACAATGATGGTCTAGAAGTTTAATTTTGGTCTGTATTGGATTGATTTTTCGAACCAAACAACAATAATATTGGGATTGCAATAACAAAAAATGTGGCAGCTAAAGAACATCAGAGTTAAGACTTATAAAGGTATTGTGATCAAGAGGGATTTAAGAACAAGTGTAGATTTGTGGTTTTGATTTGTTATGATTTAAAAAAAAAAAGAAAAGAAAAAAATGACAAGAGCAGGAAAGCTTTCCTCTTGATTTATATGGGCTTCATGCCCTTGATCTGGCTCACAAGAGGTCACAAGCGGAGGATATTGCACCATACCCTAGATCCCGTTTATATCAGAGAGTAAAGTTTAAATCCAAATTACAAGCTAATCACAAGCTAGATGGAAATAAAGTTTTGTTTCTATTGATAGATATTGATTTTCAAGACATGCACGAACCCACCCATCCACATACACATGTGTGCACACACAAATATGCTTGCATAGAGACATTTCGTATGTTAACGCCCCCGCAAGTGCACACAACACACATGGGGAAAAATAGGACAATAATAAGAATCACAGTTTATGATTAACAATGAATCCAGGGACATGACATGACTGAAATAATCTCAGTGGTCAACGATGTGCTCGTCGAGAAGAGGAATTTGTCTTGGAGAACCATGTAGGAAACAAAGTCGGAGTGATCAGCTAGCCAGAGGATGAGGGTGTTCCGCGATGCATTAGCAGTGAAGAGCTCGATAGGAGAGGCTGCACTAGAATTCTTAAAGTGTGGAGGACTTATTAAAAATATATGAGATGTAGGGGACTTAAAAAACAGTCTACATGTAGGGATCAATATAAGAAAAACCCCAAAAAATAAATAAGTTCTACCTTATCTTTCTTTCGTTGCCATTTTCTTTACAACCTACTCTCTAACCCCCACCCCCATCACTGAATTTGATAGTGAGAAAGTCTCAAAATGCTATAAGGATAATGTTAGAAATATATACATATATATGGACTAATATGTAAAATGTACATCCTAAATCCTATAAATATAGATCTATAGAAGAGCCTCAGATTTGAGCTCTCTAGAAATCCAAATACCATTATTTACATGGTATCAGAGCCTCCAAAACCCTAGGTCTGCAAAACCGCAGTCGCCAAAAAAGTTACTGATAAAAAATACTGTTCATCACCAACCTCAATATTGTTCAACACCGGCCTTGTCTCGTCATCGTCTCCACCCCGAAACCCTAGATCTCCTCGCCCCACCGTCACGCAGATCTTGTCACCTCGAAACCCTAGACCTCGTCTTGTCGTCGCCTCCACCCCGAAACCCTAGATCTCGTCATCCCGCCGCCACGTAGATCTCGTCATCGCCTTCACCTCGTCGTCATCTACTCGACTCGTCTTCGTCGTCGTCATCTCGTTGTCGTCGTCTTGACGTCGTCTCGTCGTCGCCTCGTCATCCACTCGCTGTCGCAGCCAACTCGGCGTCGTCCTGACCTCGTCCTGGCGGCTGAAGTAAAGAGAAGAGGGCCCTCTTCTTAACAGAGCCGAAAAAAGTTACTGTTCAAAAAAAAAAATCATCTGGAGTCCCTACACTCCCTCTCGAGTCTCTACACTCATCTGGAGTCCCTGCACTCTTTCTCGAGTCTTTGTACTCATTTGGAGTCTGTACTCCGCTGATATGATTAATTAGATATTGTTTCTATTTCATCTGTTTTGAGAAGTTTGGTATCTTGGTGGTATTTGCGTATTTGTGGACAATATTTGGGATTTATTTGGGTGTGTATTTGGAGACAATTTCTTTGTAGCTATGTCCGGTTCAAGAGATACCAAACCCACATCAAATGTTCAGGAAGTGGTTTCCTCGAAACTTACTGATTGTAAGTTAGATAAAAACAATTACATGCAATGGAAAAATATTGTCGAGATGAGCTTGAAGGGTAGGAGGAAGAGAAACCACATTATCCAGAATCCACCAAACCCACTCACGGAAGACTGGGAGGGAGATGACGCTATCATCTATACCCAGATCCTCAACGCTATGGAGCCGAGCATTCAGGATATGATTCTTCACATAAAAACTAAGAAGGAGCTTTGGGACTATCTGGCTATCCTCTACTCTAACAAGGGTAATATATCTCGAGCTTACGATATCCACTAAGTGATGACTCGCCTTCAGAAAGGTGATCGAACTTAGAAAGACTACTATTCCGAGTTCAGACGGATGCACGAGGAGTGGAATATCTTTTTTCCTATTACCAATGACGTTTAGCAGTTGCAGCAGCAGAGAGAGTAGATGTCGGTTCTGTACTTTCTAGGTGGTGTCCCTCAGGAGTTTTCGTCAGCCAGACCATAGATATTTGGGAGTTCTTCTGCTAACTCATTGGCTAAGACATGCAGCTTATTGCAGTGCTCCTTTCCTGACAGTTCTCAGCATTCAGGAGATTCATCAGATCGTTCTGCTTACGCGACTTACACTCAATCCTCAAGTAGATGGGGACGTGGTCATTTTTCAGGCAGAGCACCTAGCAGAGGAGGCGGACGCACTGGTGGTCACACCAGTGGTCCTTATACTGAGCAAAGTGGTGGGCTTATTTTTTACTGATACTGTAAGGAGGGTCTCATTAAGTTTAACTGTTCTTCACTACAGGGCGGCTTTAAGTCTTCAGCACATATTGCGGCCACCATTGATGGCACATTGACTCAGCTTACTAACTCTCAGACTTTGGCTGCTACTAGTACTCCTACAGTTACTATATCAGATGATGAGTATGCATGATACCAGGTGTTTTTTTAGATGCAAAACTCATCCTTGACACCTGCCAACTCTACTGTCACACTCGCCAAATCAGGTACTTTGCTTATCTTTCTTCATCATCAGCACCTACCACTTGGATTATAGATTCAGGTGCAACTGACCACATGACTGAAAATTCAGGTATCTTGACATCTATCAAGCTCACCAATTCATTTCCAGATATAACTATTGCTGATGGGTCTAAATTCAAAGTTTGTGGTGTTGGTACTGTAAATGCTTCATCAATGTTACTATTGTCTTCTGTCTTACATGTTTTAAAATTTCCTTGTAACTTATTATCCATTAGTCGAATTACTAGGGCTTTAAACTGCTCAGTAACGTTCTTTCCTGATTGTTGTTTTTTTAGGAACTTGGTACCCATCAGACGATTAGCACAGGGAGTGAGGCATGAGGTGTGTACTACTTGGATGGACAGTATGGAACTATGGCATGTATCAGTGGTGGTGGAAATGTTTTTGACATGCACTGTACGCTGAGTCATCCATCATTAGAAAATTTAAAAAAGTTAGTTCCTACTTTGAGTGTGAGTCGTTTAGAGTGTGAGTCATGTCAGATGGAAAAGCATCATAGAATACCTTATCCATCTAGAGTCAATAATCGTGTCAGACAATTGTTTGAACTTGTTCATTCTGATATCCGCGGACCTTGTTATACAGAATCATTATTTGGTTTTCATTATTACGTTCTTTTTATTAATGACTTCTCTCGTGTAACGTGGCTTTATTTGATGAAAGAGAGATCTAAAGTTTTTATGCATTTTAAACATTTTTGTTCTGAGATTCACAATCAATTTGGGTTGAAAATAAAACCTTTAGATCTGACAATGCGAAAGAGTATTTTAATCATGAGTTTAATCACTACTTGTCCACACATGGTATTATTCATCAGTCATCATGTACTTATATACCTCAACAAAATAGGATAGCAGAAAGTAAAAATCAGCATTTATTAGAAGTTGCTCGAATCTTGTTATTTCATATGAACATGCCTAGACAGTATTGGAGAAATGCAGTTTTAACTGCATATCATCTGATCAACCTCACTCCCTCTACTGTATTGGATGGTAAAACCCCATTCTCAGTCCTTCATCCCAACAAACCTTTCCCTTACCACGTCATATCTTTGGATGTGTATGCTTTGTTCATAATACGAATCCACAGAAATCTAAACTTCGCCCACGAGCAAGAAAATGTGTTTTTAAGGATATTTTTGAATGCAAAAGGGATATAAATGTTATTGTCCTATTACACGAAAGACCTTTGTGTCCTTTGATTTCACTTTCTTTGACAACACTTCTTATTTCTCTTCACAAAGTAAGGATGTTACTCTTAAAATAGTGTCTAATGACGATGATGGTGATTTATTTCTTATACTTGTTATCTCATCATCCACTAGTGATGTTGACCCTCCTAATAGTGTGCGTTCAGAATTTTCTACTGATACACAGCTTAAGGTCTACACTCGACGTCCAAAAAAGTTACTGCCTACGTCTACTCTTTCAGTGCCAATAACTGATATGGTTCTAAGTTCTAGTGAGGCTTCTTCGTCTGATCTTCCCATCACACTCCGAAAGGGTACTCGTAGTTGTACATGACACCCTATTGCTAATTTTGTCACATTATCGTATTTATCTGGCCCTTATCGTACCTTTATTACATCCATGAATTCTTATCCCATTCCCCAGTCTGTATTAGAAGCTCTGTCTCATCTAGGTTGGAAGGCAGCTATACAGGAGGAAATACAAGTATTGGAAGACAATTAGACATGGGGGCTTGTGGTCCTACTTGCTGAGAAGAAGACAGTCAGGTCCAAATGAGTCTTTACAGTTAAACTAAATCTAGATGGCTCGCTCTCAAGACTGAAAGCTCATCTGGTGGCTAAGGGATATTTTCAAACCTATATCATTGACTACATCGAGACTTTCTCTCCTGTCGCAAAGATGACATTCGTTCGTCTTCTTATCTCTCTTGCTGCTCAGTATGAATGGCCTCTCTATCAGCTTGA
>JBAKGM010042967.1:0-17769 GCA_037177215.1 Asparagus racemosus
TGTGAACTCATTGTGTTATATTCATTCTTTTCAGAGACTCGGGATTAGGTGGAGTTGGTGGTTCCTAAATTTGTAGAGGGGAACAAGAAACACAACTTACAAATTGCTACTTTTCTTATAGGTGAAAGTTGAATAAAGTCTTTAATATGTAGCTGATAATTGAAAGATTTGTAATAATGGAATATTTTTCACCTTTGGGTTGACTTTTATTTCAAGTTGAGGAATATTTATTATCTCAATTTAATTTGGATTCATAGAGACTCTTAGATTATGGAGAACATTTTTTTGTTGTTGGTTTTAATTCGAGAGAAGATTATTTTTGGATGGTCTTTTGATATATGTAGATTTTGGAGGATATTTTTCACAGGTTTAGTCCGACGCCAATGTTCCTTTCAGGTTTGGAAATTGGGGTCGTGACAATACAACACTAAAAATGCATTGTCCACTAAACCTAGATGCTACACAAGCAAAAACCAGTTTTACACTTTTAAGGTGACTTAAAGTATGTATTTTAATTCTCTTTTCCTTTGAATTTCAGCTTATGGATTGATTTCATATGTTTTGCTTTTGGTACTGTTCAACGGTCCTTTGTCTTTTAGTGCTTCCTATATCCGCATCATTATTTTTAATCCCTCAAGCAGTTACTTCTAGACAAATTGCTTAAGATAATTATATTCCAGAACTCATGATCTTGTCTCTTTTTTGTGATCAACAGTCCAGTATTGGGTCTGAAAGGAACCGCATGGGGGATTATCTTTGTGATGTTCTATGTCAAAGGTTTGGTGATGAATGCTATGCATATGTGGATAGCAGAATGGATATATCAAAAACAGAATCTATTTTGCAAAGTTTCAACGACAAGGGAAAAGGAAAATTTGTTATTGTTATTGAAACCCGTGCTTGTCGCCCAAGGATTAAACTTTCATCAGTTGATGCTGTTGTTATATATGACAGTGACTGGAATCCATTGAATGACCTGAAAGCTCTTCGAAAAATAACTATTTTTTCACAAGTTCAAGAGGTAAAAGTCTTTCGTCTATACTCATCTTATACAGTGGAAGAAAAAGTTCTAGAATTAGCAAAGAAAGATGGAGGCCTCGAGGTTGATATACAGAATACAAGTACCAGACTTAGGCACTCACTGCTCAGTTGGGGGGCAGCTCACCTATTTAGCAGGCTTAAAGAGCTCTCCCAAGTCGATAGTGTCGATGCCTGTCCTAAACTCTTCAGTGACAATTCACTTTTGGGAGATATGTTAGATCTATTGACACAATTACCAGAGAGTATTGCAACTTGTGATGGAAATTGTTCAAACATAGTCAAAGCTCATCTGAATGGTGCTGCTTATTCAAGCAACATTCATTTGTATGGTGAGAAAGGAGATATTCTCTCATTAGATGGAGATCCAACTCTTTTCTGGTCAAAGTTACTTGAGACAAACTCTCCCAAGTTTCTTCCAAGAATCCGACGCAATGCTCAACGCCCTGACGGGTTTGTGAAAAGGCCAGAATCAGAAACTTATGACTTAAAGAAAGGAAACAACATTGAAGTAGTGTCCCAGGAGACTCATCTACAGTGCAAAGGGCAGGAAGATGAATGTTCAGGAGAAACTGCAGTATCTATGCAAACAACTTTGTCCAACAATGAACCTGATCCTAATTCTAGCAGCGCTATGTCAGTAGCTAATGGTATACATGTCAAGAAACCAGGTTCATAGATATACATACAATGCTGGATTAAGTGATTCCAATTTTCATTTAATTTGTTTTTTTTTCCTTTTTGTTGATTTTGGTGATATTTTTGGTGTCTTCCTGTTGAATTGAATCTAGGAGCTTCAAAGTGCGTGCCAAGTTCAGCAGCAATGATGATTGATGTTACTCATAGTCTGCAAGTGCCTGCGAATCTTGTACATGTTTCAAATGACACCATTGCAGGAACTTCAACACTAGCATCATCTAAGGTCCAGGAAATGGATGAAAGTCGATTTCCTTTGCACAAAAAGGATGTACCTGAAGGCTTCTTGCAGGTAGGAAATGCAAATGTCACAGCATCTGACTTAAAGAAAGTAAACAACGCCGAAGTAGTGTCCCAGGGGACTCATCTACAGTGCAAAGGACAGGAAGATGAACGTTCAGGAGAAACTGCAGTACCTGTGCAAACAACTTTGTCCAACAATGAACCCGAGCCTAATTCTAGCAGTGCTACATCAGTAGCTAATGGTATAGACGTCAATAAACTAGGTTCATAGATATACATACAATGCTGGATTAAGTGATTTCAATTTTCATTTAATTTGTTTTTTTCCTTTTTTTTTGGTTTGGGTGATATGTTTGGTGTCTTCCTGTGAATTGAATCTAGGAGCTTCAAAGTGCCTGCCAAGTTCAACTGCAATGATGCCTGATGTTACTCATAGTCTGCAAGTGCCTGAGAATCTTGTACATGTTTCACATGACACCATTTCAGGAACTTCAACACCAGCATCATCTAAGGTCCAAGAAATGGATGAAGAAAGTCAATTTCCTTTGCACAAAATGGATGTACCTAAAGGCTACTTGCTGGAAGGAAATGCAAATGTCACAACATCTAATCATACTAATCCAGAGCCGGGGGGAAAGTGGTCATATTTGTCGAGCAATTGTCTTTTTGAAGCTTTCGCGTGTGCGGTCACTTCAGACACATTACCATCTGATGATATGGAACTGGAAGAAGGTGAGATCAGAGAAGATGATAATATTTCTGGGCAACAAATCTCTAAGGAAATTTTGTTACTGAAAGAAGAAATTTTGAAGAAAAGGATCAATTTAATTGATGAAGCTTATTCAGCAAGGTTAGAGAAACTTCTTTTGTCACAAGATCAGGAAGTCACAGAGTTCAAAAACCAAGTGAATCAAGAAGAGGAAAAACTAAATAGTTTGGATTTGAAACTGATTTCTGCCACTTATAATGATTTAGAAGTCAGTGATGTCATGAGAAAACTAAAGCAAGAGTTTTCTAATCATGTGAAGTCCCAGCGCAGGAAACTTTCAATCATGCAGATTGAGGCAAGAATCAAGGAGAAGGAAATAAAGGATCAGTGGTTGGAAAAAGCTAAAATGGGTACTCTAGTAAATTCCTTTGATAGTCTTCCCTTGTCAGCTACAGGATTCCAGTTAGAGAATTTCAAGTTTGGAGTACAGGTCGGAACTCATGGTAGCTCAGGTAATGCATTCAGTTCTTTTGGGTCTTCTTCAGATGCAACGTCAAAGTCAGTGGGATGTATTGAACCTAGCAGACCTACTACAGTTCTAGGAGTTGTTCCAAATGAAGGGACGTTGCCGATATTATCAGAGAATGAAATGTCAATTTGCAATTTGACGTGCCCAATTGCTGTGGAATCTGCAAAACAAAATAGGACAACTTTTGATATTTCTGAACCTAATACCTCTGGAGGTCCAGGTGATGAGATCCTTCGAACTAAGAGTCCATATACCCTGTGCAATATTAGTTCTGAGACATCAGTGGGTTCAACTGAATTGTCTGAAGAAAAAAGGAATATATTGGATACATTTTCAACTAGTTTTTCTGCCCATCCGGCTGATGGGTCCCTTCAGACTAAGAATCCAGCTTCTCAATGTGACATTGCTTCAGGAAAAATTCTGGGTTCCGCTGAAGTATCTTCTGGATTTCCAGCTATTGCTACTGAAAAGGAGGGCAAAAAAATCTTCACAGAAATAGTGAGCTCAGTTTGTCAGCCAAAAGGTGTGAATGCGGTGGAATTTGTCAGACCAACTTCTGGATTTTCATCTATTTCTCCCCTGGAAGAGATTGAGGAAATCCGGACTGAAAAAGGCAGTGCAGCTTGTCAGTCCAGAAGCGTGGATGTAGTGAAATTTGTTGAGGTAAGTAAAACTTCTCAAATTAATATTGGTTCAGGAACATCTATGGGTTCAACTGAAGTATCTTCTGTGCTTCAGGCAACTGCTTCCTCTCAAGAGACCGAACAAATCCTCATAGAAGAAGAGAGTCCAGCTTGTCAATCCAAAAGTCTAAATGTAGTGGAATCTAATGAACCAAGTACACTGTCTCCTTGCATCCTGAAAACTATTTGGTTTGGAGGGGTAGGCCATAAATCCCCAGAAACTGAGGTTCTAGTTTCTCCAGGCCAGATCATGAATACCACCAGTGAGAATGTAGACAAAACGGATATTGTGACAGGAACATCAGCAGAACGTTACGGAGATGCACAACTTGATGGTGCATGCTTGACATCTTCTCAACAAAAGCCGATTAATATTTCTTCCTTACTTCATTCATCCAACCATGCAGGATATGCAAATTCTGGGTTACATAATCAGGTATTTCGCTTGATAAATACCTTAATTACAGTTTTTTAATTGTGTCATAGTTGTAGCGGTTGGGCTGCACTGTAATAACCAAATTTGCTCACAAATATTTAGCATATGCTTTGTGAAATAAATTCTAAATCTAGTATTAATCATGTAACCGTGTATGATTTCCAAAGACGAATAACAGGATTGGGACCATGGTTTTAAATGTCGGCCAACATGTCGGACTTGGCGGGCGATATGTCAGATCAGAGGCTAGAGCGACATGGATATGGCCATTTCAAATCGGATATTGTTTTCGAGGTCCATGTCGGGGGATATTGCTGACATATCTACCAATTTTCAGCCTCGAAAAATCGGCTGATGTTTTTTTTGTTGAGTTGATAAGTATTGGGGTTTGGGTTTAGTACTCAAAACCGAAACCTGATTAATTCTTTTTTTAGCCTTTTGTTCCCATAGTAACCCGGTAGCATATAATACAGATTAGGGCAAAGAAAAAAATGTTGCTCTCTTTTCCGCCGCGATCTCGTTCGTCTTCTTCTCTACAAATTAAAATTGCAAATTCATAAAAGCGTGATGTAAACAATAAGTTTGAACCGTAGCTTGAAATCAATCCAAAGTTTTAAGACTTTATGTTAATTTTATGCACGACACTTTACTTTATGTTAATTTTATGCAAGGCACTTTGAAAATTCTAGTTTGACAATGTGTATTTTGTTTATTTGTTGGCACAATATGCCACTGTTTCCCTTCAGGAAATGGAAAAGAACTTGTGTCTTCATGTTGAATACTCAACTAAAGTAGGATTAGCTATAACAACACAAGTACATTCCATCTTGGTGACCAAAATTGAGTAGAAATCCATCCGATATGGCAATCTAATATTTAGTACATGTTCCCCGACATATTCACGATTTCCGCTATCTGACATGAATTTTAGTTGTCCGACATCAACCCGACATCCGACATTTAAAATCTTGATTGGGACGACCTTTAACAGAGCTTTTTCCATCCTAGTGGTGTTTGTTCCCTCTTATCTTCCAATTCTCATCCAATTTATTGTGTTAGGCGATGTTTTCTTCTGAAGTTGTAATGAACTGGTGGGGCAGATAAAGGTTCAAAAATTTCCAAGTGGATATTAAGTAGGATTGACATGGTGTTTGTTCTTTCTTTGTTTCTAGAAAAGAGTAGAAGGGACATTTGTCTTGGTTTGTAACATGGAATTTATATCATGAATGCTTATCTGTGAACCCTTCTTGACAAGTTTTCCTTCCATGCTAAGGTTCTGTAGATTTTTTTGAAACACAATATCTTTTATATATTAAATCTGAGACATGACTTGCTTGCGTATCTACATTGCACTATAACCACTGCTAATTGTGCCCATGGTTCAACGATGTTAAGTCAATTGCAATTCTAAATGATGTTTTGATTAGGTACCCTCTGTTGCTGAACAGGAATGTCATGCTGTTCCCAGAACTGAACTAGCTTCTAGTGTCTCTCCTGATAATATGATTACCATATCAGATTCTGGTCATCCAGAACTGATACAAGTGGAGCACTGCGATCACATTCCTGAGGCTTCAGAACCTGCTATGCAGTTGTTGCCCTCATCAACGGGTTTGACATCAGTTATGCCCCATTACGAAAGGGTGCATGTAGATATAGGAAGTGTGCAAGTACCTGGGAATCAACCAGGCTGCTCTGCTCAGCTGAATGCAGTGTTACAACCAACCTGTACTGTGGCAACATCTACAGGGATAGGGCAAGTTAACAATTCTCTGTCACAATCCTTCACACTCTCAGTACCACCCATTGTCAATGTTCCACCCAAAAATACGTCATTTTATCATCTCAGGGATCCTACTATTCAACCAGAGACGGCCACTTCTGCGCCACGGTGGCAGCCTATGCCTCAACAAGGACCTTATTCTGACCCTCTTCACAATGAAATAATTCGATTGCATAAAAAGGAGCTGGAACTTTCACAGCTTCTTGAGGAAAAGGTTCTTCCCTCTCCCTCTCCATCTGCCTCCCTCCCTACATTCTTTTCTATTCTTTATGTTACACGCATTATTGCCTTAGCGATATCTGTTCATTTGCGTTCTCCTTTCTAATTTTAACAGAAGAGGAAATTAGAGTTAGAATGCGATAAAGAGTTGGAGAAGGTGAGAAAGAAGTATGCTTCCCTGATTAATGACAATGAGGCAAAGTTTAGAAAGCAGATAAAGGGTATTACGGCAAGCCGAAGCTTAATCTGCATGAATAAAGAGTTAGCTGAACAATTCAGAAAGTGTTTTGTTCAAAACAAGAGAGGGACTACAACAGTATCTCAAGGTAGATAACATTCTTTTGGAATTTGTGAGCAAAAGTGTGACTTTTCCATAAGATTTCTTACATTTAATTGTGTATTATATTTCATCACTTTGAGATCCCATTTACAATTCCTTAACTACAAGGATCAAATTATAAAACAAATTACCTGTACATGTGGTCACCATTATTATCACATGCAAAGCATACATATACGGAAATGCACTGTCGTATGTACTAGATGACATATTCATCCTGCTTAATGTGTCGTATGGAGAAGCATAAAATATACCCAATAAAATACTTACTTTGACTAATAGCCATGATGCTATCTCTATGGATTGGATTGATACTCTGGATCAAAATATGACCCTGTGGCCCACCAATGTTCAAGAACAACCTGGCACTAGTGATGAATCCTGGATTCTTGAACTTGTTTAACTTTGTGCAGCCTATGATTTCCTTGGCAGGTAAGTTTTTATCCATAGAGGAACTAGGGTAATTGCTTCTCAATTCAATGTCGTAAGACTAAGATCTGATGTTTGCAGTCAGCTGGTTCGCGTGGGAATGAATCATAAGTTTTCTGATTCAAGGGTCTGCTAGATGAACATGGTTTCATTGCATAATTTCCTCTTGCCTTCTGTTGAATAGTCTAACAACGAAACTGTGACTACGCCATAGCAAATCAACTAACAAATAGTGATTTCTCACATTCTGCGAATTTTCATGGCCGTTCAATTTTGAGATCCACACACGGGATAGTGTATTTTGACATCTGAGTTACTGAAGTTTTAAATTATAAAAAACGCGAACTGATATCTTCATCTTAAAACAAATAATATATTTGAATTCGCAAATGGCATGACATCTTATTTCTCTTGATGTTTCTTTTGGCCTTTTATCAATGTACTTACTCTATCTGAGTAATCTCTAGCTGATTTTATCACCATTTTGCTCTGACAAACTCTTGCCTCATTTTCTCTATTAAGTAACCCCTCTATTATCATATTCTGCTTTTCCTTTATTTCACAATGAATCATGTTATCTCCTCTAAATAGTCCAAATAAGATTTGATTAGCTTCTAATCAGGGATGGTATATTCCAGGGAATGAACATTCAAACTCTATGCGGCAGCTCCTTCGGCTCCCAAGGCCAGAGAATTTGCCAAGGTCAGTTTTGGCGTCTCCACTCAGGCTGCCTCCACCCAGTCTTGGTGGCTCCCAAGGCCAGAGAATTCGCCAAGGCCAGTTTTCGCCAAGGCCAGCTTTGGCATCTCCACTCAGTTTTGGCGTCTACACTCCCTTGATGCCACTCAGTTTTGGCGTCTCCACTCCCTTGATGCCGTCTCCTCTGAACCCACCTTTAGATTCGCCACTCAGGCTGCCTGGTGTATCTCCATCACTAGCTTCAGTTCCTATGCTTCAGCCGACCGCAAATGGTGCTGCAGTTTTCTCAAAAGGTTTAAATATGCCTCCTGCAGGTTCAGATCTGAACTATCAAGTTGGAATAGACCATCTTCGGCCAGCTCCTCATCTTCGGCCAATCCGATTGCAACCAAATACTCAACAAAATGGAAAGCTGAGGAATCCACAATGATTCATTGATAATTTAACCACAATGATCATGAGTTTGAAGGTGTGAGAACATTGTCCTTTCGCCGTGGTTCCTCTTGATCTTCTGCTGCTTGATTTGGCTGACAGTGATGGATGATCGTGCACCGGGAAAACACTCCAGCTAACCACTGCGATTGGTGGATGTAGAAACAAGAGTTTCAAAGACGGGGGCTTTCTAAATCGTAATTTGAGTGGCATGTGACAGAAGTTAGTTTTGGTTATCTTCAATAATGCACATATATATATCGGCAAAGATGTCAGCTGTGCTGTTAGCAGATGCCTTGATGCTAGCGTATTGTAATCAGGCTGCTGCCAGTTGAGATATTTGTCAGTATCTCTCTTTTTTGGGTGGAACATAGTATTGTCTTGTGTTAAGCAGTGTGGATTTTAGAGGATTGTTCAGAGATCAAAGAGAAAACAACTCGAATGTATACTTGACTGAGCGCTAACGACAGAAATCCCGCTTCTAACGGTTGTGATGGGATTATACCTTTTGATGCCTCGTAGTAATGTGCCGTGCATCACGCATGCATTTGATTTATCTTTTTTAAAATGGAGAGGTACTTGCTTACGTGATTATTGAGGCACCACTAATTAATTTGGATCACGCAGTTCTATTAGTGCTGTTGCGCAAATGGGTTAAGGCTCATCTATTTGGTGTTTGTAAGCTTTTGAGTTAAAATCTTATTTCTAGAAATTTGCAATTGGTTCGCTGTGACCCGTCGGTGAGCCTTAACCATCGATGGGCCCTTTTGACCATCGATGGGTCCCTAGTTGAAATAAGTTTTTTGTTGATTTTTGTGTCGTTTCGCCTCGTACAATTCTTGTACTTATTTTCACATGTACTATATCATTTTAAATAATTATTAGTACTAAATGAGAGTTTGCTATTACTCAAATAAAAGCTATTGTATAGACTACGTTCTATCAATATGTCCTTTTTGATGATAACAAACTTGAAATTTAAAATACTAAAATACATGCATATTTGAGATATATAAACAACAAAAATAAACACAAGTACATTTTCATGCAAAAACAAATGATATGCAAAGCTCTCCTTACATTCATGCACACATGAAAAGTGTAAACACATACAGATATTATAAAAACTCCCTATAAAATAATGCATCGAGTGTTTCAAAAACTTTCAAAACAAATAAAAAAATATGAGACCACTTGAAACCACTTAGATGAAAAACTCCACTCATGCCAAAGATAATTAAAATTTCAAATTTCACACCAAATCTTCTCCCCATTTTGTTATTAGTTAAAGATGAAAAACACACCAATGCTTATACTTTATACTCGAAAAATTTAGGAAAAAATTATCCAAAAGTGTAAGGAAGAGAAATACACACTGGTTCATACAGAAATTTATAGAAATATAGCGCGCGGGATTAAAATCCAATCACAAAACACATGAATACGAGAGAAATCATATGAAAAATCACATACAAAATAATTAAATATCATTGTAAAGTATATGAAACAAATAGTAAAAATAGTTATTCTAGTTCATTTAACAAATTCAGATATATCAAAGAAAATATTAAGTAATAATAAGACTTGAACTATTTCAACCTTAGAAACTAAGGACCAAAGTGTTACCCTATCACCTCAATCGTATAGGATTTAGGAGGAAGAAAAATAGTGTTTGGCGGGTGATTCACATCATCTCTAAATATAAAAAAATTCAATATATGATGGGTACCTTTTGAGATATGCATAAACAAAATCCATGAGTGTGAGTCTTTGACCATCTTTTAAAGAATGCACTCAATTTTCCATGGATTTTAAAAGAGTGTGGATCTTTGATCAACTTTTAACGAATACACTCTTTTGTTTGATATATTTTTAGCATAAATGCACATTTGTCCATATAAACAAGAAATGTGTGCATTATTCAGGTAAAAACAAGCTAAAAACTCTTAATATATTCCAAAAATATCTTATAAACCAAATATAAAAACTCTTTACCACTATTTCACGATACAAAATTAGGTGTGTTAAAATGTAGCATGAAATATCTCGTGAAACAATATGCTAATTAACCATAATTAGGTGTGTGAAAATGTAGCATGAAATATAAAATTAGGTGTGTGAAAATGTAGCATGAAATATAAAATTAGGTGTGTGAAAATGTAGCGTGAAATATCTTGTGAAACAATATGCTAATTAACAATAATTTTATCTTTGTGTGCACTTATATATACATATGGATCTGAAAAACATATGTGAGCCCGTGTGATATAATTAAGCCCATATACCAAAAGATAATATCATCTAAATCAATCTTATAAAAACATATACATAGGCATATCCAAAATTTTTTTATATTTTTCAAAAGAAAACAAAAAAAAAAAAAAGAAAAAAATTTGTTTTGTTTTTATAAATAAAAAACATGGAAAGGGGGAAAAAAAATCTAAAAACAACCCTAAAATCAAGAAAAATCAAATTATGTATATACGACAGAAATGATCAATATGCTTGATATTAAGAGATAGAATGCCTAAATCTTATCTCAATCTAGTGAAACAGTCTTAAGGCAAAGGTCTTGTAAAAAATATCTGTAAGTTATTGACCAATGGGGACAAATCCAATCTGAATACTCTCCTTAGCAATGTGGTCTCTAACAAAGTGATGTCGAATATCTATGTGTTTTGTGCATGAATGGGAGACTGTGTTTTTACTCAAATCAATAACACTCTTTTTGTCACATCTAAAAGGAACTTTATTAAAGATGATGCCATAGTCATGCAATGTAAAAAACATCCAAAGAGCTTGTGCATTATAACTACCTAATGCAATATATTTAACCTCTATAGTAGACAAAGCTGCACATTTTTCTTTCCTACTAGACCAAGACACTACAGAACATTCTAAAATATATACTGTTCCACTAGTGCTCTTTCTATCTGTATGACATTCAGCATAATCAATATCAAAATATCCAACTAAATTAAAAGAATTAAACATAGGAACTATAAATTGAATTTTTTTCTTTCTAATTAAGTTTGTTTTATAACTTTCAAATGTGATTCTTTAGGATTGGCTTGAAACCTTGAACACAAACACACATAAAACATAATATTAGGAATAAAAGCAGTAAGATATAAGAGACTACCAATCATTCTCTTGTATATCTTTTTATCAATTGACACTCTAGTCTCATCCTTTGTAACCTTTGCTAATGGGCTTATTAGAGTTGAAGCAGCTTTCAATTTATCCATATGGAAGCGTTTTATAATTTCACGTACTTCTTCTGTGAAATAAACATTCTATCTTTTATTTGTTTCACCTGAAACCCTAGAAAAATATTTAAGCTCTCCCATCATGCTCATCTCGAACTCATCCTGGATTAATTTTTTAAACTTATGGAAAATATCCTTTTAATAGTTTCAAAAATAATATCATCAACATACACTTACAAAAAAAGAATATCTTCACCAACAAATTGAACAAATAAGGTATTATCAGCAAATCCCTTCTTAAGCATATGAGAACTTAGATAAGCATACCAAGTTCGAGGTGCTTGTGTAAGACCATATAAAGCTTTGTCTAACTTATATACATAATCTGAAAAAGCATGACCAATAAAACCTCGGGTTGCTCAACATATACTTTTCCTTTAGGTACCCATTTAGAAATGCCTTATAACAAGAAAAAGCAAGTAAGATTCTGATGGTTTTAAGTCCAGTAACTGGAGAAAAAGTTTATCAAAATCAATCCCTTCTATTTGATTATAACCTTTAGCAATAAGCTTTATTTCGCACAATATTACCTTTTTCATTCAATTTATTTTTAAAGACTAATTTAGCTCTTACAATTGGGCGATTTTTAGGTCTAGGAATCAAAATCCAAACTTTATTCATTATAAATTGATTAAGCTCTTCTTGCATAACAATTACCTAATTTTCATCAATGGTAGCCTCATTCTAATTTTTTTGTTTAGTTTTTAATATGAAATTCACATAAGCACATAACTCTTCAAGAAAGGATTGAGGATTTTTATCTTCACCTATCTTTGTTGTTGATATGAAATAATAGTAGTTATTCAAATGCGTAGGTGGCTGACGATTCCTCTTCAGGTGATCCCTTGTTTGAATAATTTATTGATTTTCTAAATCAGTTAGATTTTGAGCAGCATTTGAAGCTTCAGGTATTTTCTCTTCATTTTTGTCCCCTTTTTCCTCTTGAGCTTTATTCTCACTCTCCTCCCGTACCTCTTCTTGTTCGATCTGATCAATTGGATTTGTCACAAGTGGATCATCTGCATATCAACCAAAATACTAGAAGTGTGAGTTTTATCAAATTTGACATGAATAGACTCTTCAAGAATTTTAGTTCTTTTGTTGTAAAATCAATAAGTTTTGCTACATGAAGAGGATCCTAAAAACACACACGCATCAACTTTAGAATCAAATTTCCCTAATTGATCTATCATGTTTAAAAGATAACACTAACAATAAAAAAATATGAAGATGTGAGATATTTGGGGATATTTGACAGTAAAGTTTGTAGGAGGTCTTATTTAGCATAGGTTGAAGATAAGCTCTATCACTTACATAGCATGTTGTATTTACTGCCTCAACCAAGAAGTACTTTAACAATTTATACTCATTTAAGATAGTTTTAGCCATATTTTGTAGAGTCTGATTCGTCCTCTCAACAACCCCATTTTGTTGTGATGTTCAAGGAGAAAAATACTCATAAGTGATTCTTTTTACTAGCACAAAAGTATTTAAATTTTTTTTTCAAATTCACTTCCATGATTAGAACGAATAGTACGACTAGGGAGGTGCTTTTCTTTTTCAACCCTTTTTGAAATTTTTAAAAAAAATGTAAAACTATTCACTCTTTTTGGCTAGAAACATGACCCATGTAAATCTAGAGTAATCATGAACCACAACTAAATAATAACTCTTTCCTCTTAAACTCTATGTGGATACAAGTCTAAAAGGATCTAAATGAAGTAATTGCAGAGGTATAGAAGTACTCACTAGATTCTTCAAATTATGAGAGGATCTTATAAGTTTATCTTTTGTGCAAGTCTCATATGAACTATCACTTTTAAAATTAGAGATAGGTAAACATCTAACTAATTCTTTCTTTGAGGGTTTTTCCAACAAATCCATACTTGGATGCCCAAGTCTCCTATGTCAGAGCTCACTATCCTCTCCTCTTGTAACCAAGCATTCTACACTGTCAGATTTTTAGTGAAGACAACTGAACTTATTTTTGAATCAATAATTTTGCATATAATAGATTCAAAAAGTATAGACATACCTTCGTCACAAAGTTGACTAATGGAAATAAGAGTGTGCACTAAATCATCAATGTATATACATTAGCATGCCTATTTTTAGTAAAGACAATCGAACTTGTTTTTAAATCAGTAATTTTGCATTTAGTAAAACCTTAAGGAGTTTAATGGTGGGTTTGGATAGCTTTTTTTAAGAGGAGAGGGGAGGAGTTGGGGATGTTATAATGCTAATTATTCTAAAATTGTGTTTGTTTGTATGTTTTAGTAAGTGAGGGGAATGATTAGGAGGGTTAAAAAGATGCAAATTTTCTCACTTTCTTGACCTTGCCAAAGTGGACGGATTGGGAGGGTAGGGGTTAGATTTTAAGTGAATTGCTCTATTCCCTTCTTATTTTCTACACTAAATAAATACAATTTAGTTCTATCACTCTCCCCCCTCTCTATTCCCTATTCGTCTATCCAAACACAACTATTTACATCACAATCCCTCCCTCTCCTTTCTCTCCCTTTGAGTTTAGATCAATCATCTCCCTCCGCTATCCTTTTCTCTATCTAAATTGACCATAAAAGAATCATTACCTAAAGTACTAACTCTTATAATTTTCCCTTTATTGTTATTTTCAAAAGTCACATCTCCACATTTCTTCTTGTCAAGACTAAGAAATAAAATTTTCTTATCTGTCATGTGTCGAGACTAACCCGAATCTACTTATCATGTGCTCTCATGTTCTTTAGCTCTCCATTTAACTTATATGAATTTTCATCCTCTAAATCTTTTGAGATGTGGACATTGCCCATGAGCTAATGATTCCTATCATTCGTGCTCAAGTCATTTTCTGATACTTCATCTCTACTTGAAAAATCTCACGATGTCGCCTTGAAGCTCTTATTCTTTCCTTTCTAGTCACTTTTGTTGAGAGGGTAATTATTTCTGAAGTGCCCAAGCATTTGCGAGCAAGCCTGTACTCTACATTGGTGCAGGTCTTCCTTGCCTTTGTGCAGGAATGAATAGCAGACTCGCTTTTCCTTCCTTTTTCATTCAATGATGACAAACACTTTTAGTATCTAAATTTACATATTTATATTTCTTTGCCTTAGTGAAATTTTGATTTCCTTTATTGTGCATAAAATTTTGGTCATCTTTTGTCTTAAGAATAGATTTGAATTCTTTGACTACCAATCCCATCTCACTCTCCCTATCATCATCAGAGCCCGAGCTTGATTCTTTCTTTTTTTCTTGGATTGGGATTTCTCCTTATTAGCCTTCAGGGCTAACGACTTCTTCTTTAAATCATTTTGAGAAGTAGCTTTTCTTTGTTTTAATCGAACTTCATACATGAGGAAATTACAAGATCTTCAAGAGTTAATTTAGAAAAGTTTTATAATTTTTTAACAGGCCTTACCTTTAGTTCCCAATCCTTAGGAAGAGAATGAAGAAATTTTCAACAAAGCTTTTTGTTATCGTACTCTTTTCCTAAAGCTTGTAATTTGTTCACAATGTCCGTGAATCGGGTGAACATATTGTGAATACACTCTGAGGCATTCATCTCGAAATTCTCATATATACTCATAAGTATTGTAAGTTTCACGTCTTTCACTTGTGAAGTTCCCTCGTGTATAATTTTCAAAGTTTTTCAGATTTCCAGTGCAGTAGAATAATTAGACATATTATTAAATTCTTCATCAATTAAAGAATAATAAAGAGAATTCATAGCTTTTGCATTTAAAGAATAAATTCTTTTATCCTGAGTGGTCCACTTATCTCCAGGAGTAATAACAGTAACCTCTTCTGCAACGGTGGTAGGTTTACTATAGCCGTTCTCTACACGACTTCAAACATTAAAATCGGTGGACAAGAAAAAAATTTTCATACAAGCTTTCCAATAAGCATAGTTTGTTCCATAAAAAACGGGGGTCCGTTATCAAACTAGGTATCTCCACCCTAGATTATAAATTCTAAATATGGGTAACAAGGCTCTGATATCATTTGTTAGATCTAAGATGCAAGCCTTGGGTGGGGGGGGGGGGTGAATAGGGTTGCTACAATTTTTCACATAAATTAAAATGTATGCAGAGAAAAAGATAAAACCAAAAGCGACAAATATTCAACCAAGGAGATTTTATAGTGGTTCAGATAACAATCCTACATTAACTCTTACTTCTCATTAATGGGCTTCCTACTATGCCAAGAATTTTCCTGAATCACAACCTGATTTAGTAGGCTTACAAGACTAAAACCTTAGTCTCTCCCAAACTAGTCGTCTAACCTAAGTTCTTCACACATGAGTATTTCTAGTCCTAACTAGTGACCAATTCCTCATTTCAACCATGGTTTGAGTGTAGTGTAAATTATCGATTCACCCTAGCTTAAATACGCCGTAAAAATGAGTTTGAATCAAACCACCAAACACAATTTAAGCACAAGAACTAAGAAAGATCTTACAATCTTTTTTTAATTAACAAATCGTCCTTCAACAAATCAACATGAATCTTGATGAAGAACGATGTAGTTGATGAAATCAAAGGCAATTCTCCTCGTTTAGACGATCTGAAAGTGATGGACACGATGAGAAAGAGTTTGTTGAGACTTTGGGGATTCAAAACTCTAATTCAATCTTCTTCAATCAAACCATAGAATTTCTCTTTTCAAGCTATCTCCTTTAATATATCTCTTTCAATCTTATATAACCTCTAATTAATGAGGAAAGAGATATCCTAAATATGATAAAAGAGATATCCTAAATATGATAGAATTTGGATATGAAAGGGATCCATGAACAACTATGATTAAATCATCAAATCTGCAATTTCTCATTGTCACCATCGATGGCTACTCATGACCATCTATGGATCCATGAGCGCCATCCATGGGTGTCTATAAAGCATCAATGAGTTAAAATCCTATTTCTAAAAATCTGCAATCTGTTCACTATAAACCATTGATGAGCCTTAACAATCGATGGGTCCTCTTGACCATCGATAGGTCCCTAGCTGAATAAGCTTTCATGCTAATTTTTGCATCGTTTCGCCTCATACATTTTGTATACCTATTTTTTTTACCTGTACTATATCATCTCAAATAATTATTAGTGCTAAATGAGAGTTTGTTATTACTCAAATGAGAGGAATTGTACGGACTGCGTCCTAACATCTTCTTCTGATCCTCCTTCTCCTTCGTTCTCTTTAAATGCATTTCTTTTTTACCTCACACCAAGCAGTTCTATATTGAAATGGAAATATCCTGGAAAGTAAATACAAAGAACTCTTAAAACTAAAACTGTAATTAACACCAGATGGAGAAAGAAGGGTTGGTGTTGGGGTGGTTTTGTGTGTAGGCAGATCAATATATTTTGTTTCTAGGTTAAAATTATTACTAAATTTGATTAGTGCGATATGAGAAGTATTTTGAGGAGTAGAAGATAGATATGAAACTGCAAGCAGGAGTTTCAGTTCATATGTTGTTGATTTTGACCTTGCAGCTCTTATACGAGCTAGATGTTTCCACTTAATGCAGCCTCTGATCATCTCTGTTTGGAGCAAGCGACGTTGTGCAGCCTTTGTAATGAGGCAAACTCTAACGGGAGAAAGAAGATGAAGCCTTGCTGCTTTTCTTTCAGGGGTATTTTTGAGATTAGATAATATGGGTATAGCTTTAGCATCAAAGTGATTCTTTAGCTTGGACAGAAGAAATGAATTGGTTTTGTATGCAGGAACGAGGTAGAGCATTAAGAGGAGGGTTTTTGCATGCTTCTGTTGCGATAGCTGTGTATGCGTTTTGGAGGGACAGGAACTTGAGAATAATTTGAGCATGTTGCATCGACTCCAAATGTGCATATTAAGCGTATTAAGGTTGAGGTTCTTGCTCGAGTGCAGAGCTTAAACTCACCTTAAGTTCTGGGTAGCAAATTTGTAGAGTTCTTGGTATTGATTGTGTTGTTTTTCTGGGATGTTTGGGAGATTCTATGATGATAATGAGCACGTACTGTAGAGGTCTCTTGAGTTGTGATGCTTATTTTAAGAGGCTGTTGTGTTGAGTTGTGAGGCCTGTTCCGCTCCTGGATATTGCCTAGGATGTGGTTTGTACATAACATTTCTAGTTGGTGAAATGACAATTATTTCAATTATAAAAAAAACTGTTGGGCGTACGCCGGTAGCGTATATCCGAGAAAACCCCAACAAACAAGTAAACAAACTAGGCAAGAACACAATAAAGCAGTAAAGACACGAGATTTACGTGGTTCGGCAAGTTGCC
>JBAKGM010043079.1:0-17752 GCA_037177215.1 Asparagus racemosus
TAGTTTTCATTAATGCCGACAACCTTCTGTAGCTTAGAAATCAAGCTTCGCCGAGCTTACGAAATCCTACCTTTGTTATATTTCTGAGATGATTAGTCAAATTAAGGAATCTCCTTAAAGCATGAGAATTTTAATGGTAAACACTAAACCCCCAACATCAGCTTCTAGGTAAATTACACTAAATCTTCACTAACTTTCTAACAAGCAACGATTGAGATTTTCAAACCTTTGAGAGATGTCATAAGCCATAACTTTCAAGAGACAAACAGTATCCAAAATCAAGTATCCTTTGAAATAAATTGCTAGCTCTCTAGGACCCAAATATCAAATCATAAGGTTCATCATTGAGGCTAGTTAGCTCATTGCTAGTTAGCTCATTAACCCGTCTTTGTTTCAGGGACTTGTTAACAACATAATAGAAGAGTTGCTATATATGACACAAGCATAGGTGGATAAACGTACAAATCCTAAAGAAATATCCACCTTTTTAACTGTAAATTCTCTTCTTTTCACATTAGCTATCACAGAAAGAAAATTGGTGGCCGAACTATCTGCTTCATTACCAAATGCTAAGACTGAACCATGTATAAACTTATGTGGCTTCCTTTGACAAACGAAACAGGAAAACATAACTCTGATGTTAGGCAAGGCTGAGAGAGCTGACACTGCTCAAATTTCAGTCCAAGCAAGAAGAATAAAGTACCAATTCATGGAGAGAATCGTGGGTGAGTGAAGGAGCATAAATATGCTATTAATACAACAGTAAGTGCCATTACAGTTTTTTATTTCTATAACTAGCTTTCGCCATCTCAAATCCTAGAAACATGCCTTTGTTTTTATCTGCTACACTTTTTCTTGATAATTACCATCTAATCATAATAATAATTGTTTTATCCTTTGAATTGCTCTTGTCTAAATTTATTTTTATTTCACTTTAATTTTCAGACATAAATTTGGAATAATAAAAAATACTGTTCTATTCCGAATTGATCAAATCTTGGGTAAAAATCTGACCCGAGGACTTAGGAACAAGCTTCTGTAAATTAGGAATCAAGCTTCGCCATCGACTTAGGAATCACGACAGAAAATAGGAGCGGAGGCGGCGACGATCTCCGAGCGGCGGCGGCGACAATCTCCAAGCGGCGAAAAAGAGGGGAGAGCAGTGGCGAAGCTTAGGTTTTTGAGGGGAGAAGGCGGTGGCGGCGATCTCCGAGCAGCAGTCGCGATCTCTGAGCGGCGGTGGCAGGGATCTCTAACAGGCGGAAAATAGGAGCGCCAGTGGCGATTTGGGGTTTTTTACGAGAGAGGGAACGCGAAAAGCCAGGGGGTACACTCACGTGGGATTTTGTGTTTTTTTCTTTTCTTTTTTTATTTGGTAAAAAAAAAGGAGGGAAAATTCCCTCCATTGTGAAAATATCATCCCCGATTGGGGCTAAAAAAATTTTCCCCAATGGTTCCTACCACCCATTGGGGCTGGTGACCTTTATACTAGTGCACGGAGTTTTTTAACCCTCAATCCATAAAAACTTGTCCATATATACACTTCCAGAATGAAATTCTTACTGGATATTTAAGCTAGATTATACTTACATTTCTTCCAATTATCAACACATTCCAAGTAATCTAGATATCCTCTTTAATATAAATATATGCACAAATCAACCTATTCTTGCAAAAAGGTTTTCAGCATAAGCAACTTAGGAAAGAAAAAAAAAGAGAAAAGAAAAGAAAAGAATTATGCTATTTCTCCTGCTAGCTTTAAGTTATTATGAAAGCTCACGTTGGGTGTGTTTGGCATAAACTTGTTAAAAATTATAAGTCTTGTAGAACTAAATGAAGGGGCGGATAAACAAGATGTACATGAAATTTTATCAACTCTTACATGACCAGAGTGCTTCAAACAATTGATGACATATGGCTATGACTCCCTATGCATGCATACAAAGCAATACAAAAACAGATTGCCACTCAAAAGTTAAGATCGGCAAAATATATAATTCTCAGAAATAAGTAAGTAGGCAAATGATATTGCGAACTTAGTTGGTCCAAAATAGAAACAACAAAGGAGAATAAAAAAGCCAAAAAAATGTAAATATATAAAACTGAAAGTACATGATAGAGAGACCTAATTACAAAGAACAACCTGATAACCATCAGCATATGCTCCATTGCTGGAATTAACATCACTAAAAAGTTAATGTACTACGAGAGCGGGCTAAGATTGCACTATGGAGGTTGAATTAAGAGACAATATATATGCATTAGACTGGATAGTATATACATTTAGAACTATCATGTAGGTGAATAAACTTAACTTGAAAACATATGTATTTTAACAGACATATCATTTGGCCTTTTCAATGTTCAAAACTAGTCCTATGAAGTGTAGTCAGTTACCAAGAGCAGCAATGAAGGAGACTATTTTTGGCTTCAGAGATTTTTAACAGAAACCTAAACGTGTAATGGGAGAAAGAATGACAAAGGTCATCAATGAAAATTCAAAGATGAAACTACCTTGATCTTTTGCACAGGTACACTAATCATTGAACTAAATATATGTAAGAATAAAAAGGCAAAAATCTTTTTTGAAGTGTGCAACCCTACCAAACTTGCTTCCAATAATATAATCACATTTCTGCTGCAATTATAAAAAACTTTCACGCAAATGATCATAAAATTTGCAAGTGTGCAGTAGTCCCGTTAGTTATATGATTTTCAGGAGAAGGTAATTACTACAAGTGCACATACATAACATTTAAAAACGTAGTCCGATATCATATTTCCAGTTAGTCCACAATTCAACATACAATACAAGATGACTATTTGTAGCAGCTTGACTTTATAAAAATAACTCAACAGACATAATTTGTTTGTGAATCCATACCAGAGATGTATCAAAAGCTACGAAGTCTCTAGCAAGTGTATTTACAACGAACACCTTACCGTTATTTAATAGATACCGAGTTACCTTTTTTTTACATGACCACCATGAGCACTGATGACAATGACAACAATGGAGCACAATTGTGAGCACTCCATACGTGATCATTTCCAGATTACAGAATGTAATCTACACTAAAAGAAATATCCTTTCTTGCAAAAATAATTCAAGGATTTGCGGACATAATACAACAATCACCCATTGAGTACATAGCTGCGTTTAATAAATTAAGAAGTGCATGAGCTAACAAAAATTTGAAATTTCTATCTTGTAGGTCATCAAAGAAACCTTTTAGCTTGCTAAATCAAACATCAATGTAGGTTTTGAGAATTTAGTGAAATAAGAAAAAGATCCTTGTTTGTATACTTTCTTGGCCCAATTCAGTGATGGCGATTTAAGAAAAAGGAATTCAGTGAGATAAGAAAAATGAAAGAAACTAGGATAAGAAATGGAGTAGCAAAGGACTCACTTGGCCAAGGATCGCCAATGCCACCATCGGAGGGAGGATAGGGCTCACCGAAGAAATCCGCAATCAATCTAGGGTTAGTGTGTCTACAGATGTGGACCGGGAGGAGCGAGATTGGGGGCAAAAGAGAGAAATCCTGCATTCGATCAAGGTTTAGGGTTTCTAGAGTTGATGAGTCTAAACAGAAGTTAGGAATTAAGTTTAACTTAAAAGTTATAGCTATTAGGTATTAACTCAAACTCTTATTTAAACTCATCACTCTTTCTTATCTTATAACAACTCCCATTTAATTTGTGAGTATAATTCAATTCAACTATAATTCAGTCTTCCACAAGATTCATGGGCCTTAAATAGAATTTAGGAATCAATTTTAACCCAAAGACTACAACTATTAGGTATTGACCCAAACTCCTATTTAAACTCATCACTCTTTCTTATCTTATTCGATGTGTGACTATACTCACATATTAATCACCTCAACAAAAATGACACCTTGATAGTTGTCATTTAAGATTCTATGCCCAGTATAGCGTTTATAATCCACGAGAGAAATTAGGCCAATTCTAGATTTTTTATTTTTATTTTCAATCTGAACACTGGAATTGGAGCAATTCAAGAACTTGAAGTGAAATACG
The DNA here is from genome assembly GCA_037177215.1 of Asparagus racemosus. Classification (NCBI taxonomy): domain Eukaryota; kingdom Viridiplantae; phylum Streptophyta; class Magnoliopsida; order Asparagales; family Asparagaceae; genus Asparagus; species Asparagus racemosus. Next base: position 4,043 of record JBAKGM010043079.1, read on the forward strand.
GTTTTCCAAGCAGGCCATTGGTGAATTTCTGGCTGTTCATAGAATGTTTTTTCTGTCTACTAGATTTACATTAAATATGTCCAGGTCTTTACTTCCTCGCGTAATTGTTATTGGATAATCAAGCAGTTGTTTTTAAGCAATATATATTGGATACAATTTAGCACTTGATTTTTATATTCTAATATTCCATTATGAAACGTAATTGATTCATGTACTGTAGCTTTAACATCAATATGAAAGTTGTCTTTTGCGTCATCTCTGTCAGATAACCACTGCATGCATAAGTTTAAGCTGTTGGGTATTTGGTCAATGATGTCCATAAGGTGATCTCAATCGTGCTCCCCTTCATGCAGAAAGGCTTAACAAAATGGTGTGAAGTGCATGTATTTTGTTTGAATCTTGGACCTCCACCTTGAAACTTGGTGCCGTGCCTTCTCCACCATAACTCACAATCACAAGTAAAGGTTGAGGGGATTATATTTATCCTTCAGCAATGGCGGTTGACAAAGTCTAGAATGAGTGAGAATACTCGCATGGATTCGCGGACAGATTTTAAACTGAAAGATATTTTGGTTAGCTTTGGATTCAATAGAATTGAACCGAAACTTGACTCCCACTCCAAGTTAATCTGAACTCGTGGCTTGTTAGCTTATGGAGTAATCTTTTGTACAATAGATCCTGACTCAAATCTGTCCTAAGTGATTGTCTTGGCACTTTGATTTATATCCTAGCTAAATAAGTAGAAAATAATGTTAGTTGAGATACTATAGTTTTTACTTCTACTACGGATTGGTAGATTCACGCCCACTGACGAATGTATGGAATTAGAGCACGTCAATTTGAATTAACTTGTGTTGTTGATGACATTTCAAAGTTGTGCATTCTGTCATGTATTAGTAGTGGTGCTTGGGTAACTTGGAACAATATTTTAGACGGTTGACCTGATGTTATTGAGGAACAAGTTTGGTAAAAAGCATTCCTCAGAACTGCAAAGTTTACTGTAGGACAGACATTGTAGTAACATTGTGTTTTGACATATGAATCGATTGGGTTACTGCTAACCTCGTGTAATTCGAGTTTATTTCTTGGATTCTATGATGACTATGAGTGACATGTCATCTAGTGTATTCTGCTCTTATTGGAGACATGCACAGTTCATTGGTTCGTTGGTATCGCTAAACTATTTTACTTTATGTACCCTGCAGAAGAATGGAAGACGCATATCTATGTACTTGGTAAGCATCACGTTTCATACCATAAACATCTCCAGGCTGTATGGAATTCTGGAGCTTCTATGTTTCAAATAATTGATTGGGAACCGTAAGATACTGAAACTGATCTTAAGACATACTTTGCTTACACATAAGATATTGAAAATGATCTTAAGGCGTACGTTGCTTAGCGCTGGCCAGTTTCTCCTCTTGAACTTCTCCTCTTTCGTTTTGAATAGGTTTTACCTATGAAATTACTGGTAAATTTGTTGAATCAGAGTGTGGTTTGAAGTGGTATTCTAAACTATTTGACTTTATGCTGCCCGCAAAAGGATGCAAGGCACATATCTATATACCTAGTAAGCATTATGTTTCAGACCCTTCTTGCAGTATGTTTATGTTATGCTCTTACTGTTGGTTGCTTCTTGTATATGTGAGTGTTCACAGAGCTGGAAATTCAATTATAATATGAAAATAAACACCTCCAAGCTGTATGGAATTCTAGAGCTTCTATGTTTCAAATAATTGATTGGGGAACCATTGTTTTGGGTCTTAAAAGTATAATTGACTCAGGTTACAACTTCAAGATTACAAAGAAACAAGAATTTTTTTTAATACTGAGTTCTTTTCCGTGTGCCAATGGAGCATCAATCTCATACTCCATTGACAGGCTAACTAAAGCGCTTTGTCTTCTGCTGATTAAAGATTGCCAAGAATCTTTTTAAAATACCGAAGTCTTCAAGTAGATAGCTATTCCGAGTTGCTAAATTGCCAAGTGCCCCAAAAATGAGCAATTACCCCTCCTCTTTTTTTTTTTTGGGGGGGGGGAGGGGGAGTGTGTGTGTGTATTAGTGGCCATTAAATGTGGATTTAATAGCCATTAACTTAGGAGATAATGGGGAAGAACTACTTCCACAAAATAGCTTTTGATACGATCAATAGCGAGGTTTGCTAGTAACAGTCAAGGGTGGAGCTCGTTGAGCCACCATGGGCAAAGTTTGATTTAGAAAAATTTGCTAGAACATGGGTGTAGACATTCAAAATGTATTTTTTACCTAGGTCAATGATTAACTCGGACCTAAGAAGTGAACGCCCATTGGCTAAACGCTTCAAATGGGCCCAAAACCAAGCCCATAGCTGATTATAGTGAAGATCGCCTGACGACCGACACCAACTTTGCCAAAGACTGGATTCTGTGTTAAATCCGAGTTCACAAGTGAAGCTCGCCAGCTAAGGAGCTCCGCCCACATCAATAAAGTGGACCTAGTCTTCCACCTCCGAAGAAGGCGCCTCATGTTCGAGCGACCCTCGCCCACAACTTTAGCGAACTTCGCCACGACCACGAAATTCGCCCAAATAGTTGTTTCAAAGCTATTTTCATGGGATAACTACCTCCACTATCTCCTGTTTTAATAGCCACGAACCCACGATCTAAGGAGGTCATTAACTCTCTCTTTTAGCCTATAAAAGGAAAAATCATTCATTTGACGAGGAGATACAGGCGGAGAGAGTATACACATACGCATACGTAGAGGAGCTTCACAAAGAGAAGGCTGAGCTACCTTCGAAGTGATTCAACTCCCGTCAAATAGCAAAATATCCTTGAGTCTTGATTCAGTTCATCAATGGAGTAAAAGATCGACGCTCTACCAGCACATAGGAAAGAACCCCCAGTAAAATATAAATTTTTTTCTTTGTTTCATTATAATCTTTTATTATAATCTGCGTCAATTACAATAGAAAAGATCCGAAATAGGATGGCGACTCCACTGGGGACTTCTTTCTCTTCTGATGAGAAGATCGTGTCACAAACTAACACTCAGATCCTCAGGTCTTTTGCTAAAACCTTGGTCATTGAATTTGACCAAGCTAAGTTTGAGGAATCTATTTCCAAGAACAAAATCTCGTCAACTGCACACAGTTGTCATAGAATTCATCGCAGAGTGAATTTTAGGTCTAATGCGATTTCCGCGTATGTGAATACCACCCTCGCTGAGGAAAGTTCGAGCTTAGTCAAAAGCCGAACAGACTTCGCCAAAGGCGGAGGAAGTCTGACTTCCACCTCGAGCGGAGATCAAGATGTTGACACATCTGATCTTGGACTCCGGTCACCAACTCCTCTAGGAGTTCGATTTAAAACATCTTGTGATGATTGCTATGCTTCCTTGTTAGAAGATAAGAATGAGGGTAGTCTCTCATCAAAATTCTCGAAGAGGAATAAAAATCTCGCTGGACAAGCACTTGGCCAACGTTGTTGTAAGCGACGTTCGCATTCAACCAAAGCCAGTGAGGTTGGCACTAATATTGATCTCCGGGAATTTATAACTCTGAAAAGAACTTGCCAATGTCAGCATTGCGAGACCCTCAGGGAAGTAGTCTCGACAGTCCAAGAAGGTTGCTAATGCAAGCGGTCGATTTTCAGCCATCTCGGTCTTGTTCTTGAGCCTTCAGAGGCTCGAACTAAGCAACGACGACGTACCCGACGAAGAGTCTTCACTGTCAACATGACAAGTGTAACTTCTAAAGATGACGAGGAAAACACGGATAGCTCTCCTAATCTAGTGTATTCTCTCGGTATTCAGTCCATATTTCTTGAAGCTGAAGGAGTGTTTCACAACACTAGGTTAAGGAAGAAAGTGGCGATTCCATTTAACTACTCTTATATATAATCACCGCAGTCCTCAAATCAACCCACCACCAGCGATGCTAACTCGACGATAGCATCAAACCCAACCCCTAGTTCAAGTCAAGGCCAAAGATGGGAAGTGAATGCAACTGACCGAGAGGATCTTCTAGCTCAAATGGCAATCTAGAAGAAAGAGGCTGATGATCGGATTGAGCATTTAGAAAGGATGGTTGAGCAACTCTTGACCAATCCTCGTCCGCAAGCAAGTACTTCCGAAGAAAAGAGGCCAATTGATAAAAATCCTAATGAAGGAGATCAAGAACACCAGAGTGACACAGATTTCGAACATGCGAGGTCAGAAACGAAAATACTCGCAAAACCAAGCAAGGAAGCGAAGGCCCTGGAAGATATTCGGAAGTAGCTCAACGTTCTCTCTCAGTGAACAGAGCTTAAGAAAGTAAGGATTATCCGTCCATATCCTATCGAGTGGGATATGGTTCCCTATCTGATAAAATTCAAGCCACCTACATTACATACATTTGATGGCAAAGGATCTCCAAATCAACACATCTATTACTGCCACCAACAAACAAGTAACGTAGTAGGTAACAACGCCATCAAAGCACGTCTCTTTATTGGCACTCTTCAGGAGGTAGCCTTGGATTGGTTCCGGAATCTGCCCGAAGGTTCAATCAGATCCTGAGCAGATTTAGAATCTAAGTTCCTTTCACAATTTCAAGAGGAAAATCTAATGTCACCATGGCCAAACTCCTTTCCGAGAAGCAGAGTGGGAATGAGACAGTCCGAGAATACATAAAACGATACTGCAACTTGACATTATGATGTTGGGATATGCCCCTACCAATGTTGCTACAAACTTGCCGGCACAATTTTCTGGCAAAAGTTGAAGCTCACATGGGTGCCGTTACTACCCATACTTGGAAGAATTTGATGGAACAAGCTGAGATAGCTGAGAAGTCATCAAAATGTTTCAGCAAGTTTGATCCCTGCTCCAATTTCAAAGGTAACAAGGACAAGCAAGGGCAGACATCACAGTCAAAAGCTAAGGAGACTTTCACAGTAGGAGTCCAGATTTTGAACAATAGCTCGCAGAGAGAACCAAGGAAAAACTCCAGCACAATCATTCATTCAAGGAAGAACATACAGTCGCTATTTTTCATGTCCTCAACAAGGGAAATCTTCTGAAGATCCCTGAAGCTCGACGCCCAGAAGAGATTGGAAAGACTAGCGATCTAACTATTGCCTCTATCATAAAATATTGGGACATCCAACAAAGAAATGTTATATCCTCAAGGATAAGATTCAGACATTCGTTGAGTCTGGAATTCTCAAGCTCAAAACTGAGAAGAAGAAAGTCGTCGCAAATATAGTAACCCTCTAATTTGGTTCTATACTAGAAATCCAAGCTCAAAATAGTGTTGTCCCCATTCCCACTACAAGGATGGAGAGAATCAACCACGATTGTTCAAACCAATGGGACCAAGGTTTGATCCCTCTCACCACTAAGAATGGGGAAATTATGTGGGTACATCTGGACCTCATTCAAGATGAAGATTGGACTCTTCCAAAGTTCAAATCTAAAATGAAGATTTGCAATACCATCTCCGTGATTATTGGAGAAGAATCTATGCATGTCACTTCACTCACCGACTCAGAGGGAGAGAAAGTGGTTTTAACAGGGACAAAATCTAGCAAAGATTACCTAAGGGATTACAACCAGCCGGGAACATCTAAGCAACTTGAACCGGCCAAGCAAAAGGAGGCTCGATTTGACAGGGCCTTACAACATCCTCTAAATGACCTCAAGGCCCCATTCAGATATGACATCATCACCTAGCTTACCAACATCCCGGCTCGCATCACCTTGTACGAACTTTTTCGTTTGTCAAAGGATACGAGGGAGGCTTTGAGAGAGGCCATAGATGATAGTGAAGAATTTCTCACCCACGTGGCTGAACTTCTCAAACAAAGATCTAGAACAATGCTATCAATGCTAAAAGCAAATGCCTAGCATCGCTTTCACCCCAGAGGACATGCATGTCAAAGATCATCATCACAATTGACCCCTTTACTATACTAGGCATATAGGGTCAACAAAAGTTGAGAGGATCTACATCGATCTAGTCTCCACAGTGAGCATTATTCCATGGAGGTTTTTAAGGTTTTTAGGGATTCCTTCCCATAAGCTATCAAGGACCAGCGCTACCATCCTTGGCTTCAACTCCATCAGTAGCCACTCTCTTGGAAAAATTCGACTCAATTGTCAACTGAGAGATTTAAAGACAAAAGTAACCTACTACGTCATCAACGTTGCAATCTTCTGCTCGGACGTCCAGAGATCCACTCTAATATGATCATCCCCTCAACTCTTCATCAATGTTTTAAATACATTGATAAATGGGGTACCTAACAGAGGGTCGATGCTGAAAAGTATCCTTTCAAGGGAGTGGAGAACTACTTCACCGATTCTCTTTTGTATGATGAAAATCAAACAATCGAGATTGCCCTCCCAAAGGATGAAGATAGTGGTAATAAGGCATATGTTGAGCTAGATCCCATCGATGATTCAGTCTAGGAGATAGATCCACTTGTAATTACCATGGATGACCTTTGCGTCAACCAATCTGCCGAAGATCAAGGTGTTTGGATCTTTAATGAAGAATAGTTTGCTTACAACTATTCTTTAGACTCTGAAAACTCAAGAGTCGAAACGTTGATGGCTAAGCTAATTTCTAAATTGACACTATAAATACCGATACATGAATCACATTCAACTTATGAGCAATTAGATAATTCGCATGATGCCACTTTTATGGTGCGGCACAAAGGGAACATCCAGAATTCGATCATCTTTGGAAAAGTTGAGGCATAATCTCAGTTATCAAATTCCAATGTGGAAACTGAGGAGGAACCAGAATTTTTCGGATATAGCCAGCAATCTCAATGGATTATGGCAAAGATGGAATATGACCTTACTGCAAAACGAGGGTTGAATTTCAATAAGGGATTGCGAGTCCCTTTGATCCCCTTTACACTAGAAGGCAAAGTATTTGATTATTATATTCAAACTAAGCGTGGACTTAGTTACATCTCCTCGAAAGTCGAACCACATATCAGGCAAGCATCCAACAATTCTAGTTTTTCAGATACGACTGATTGAGACTCGGACGTCAGCATTGATGCCCTCTTCACAGTCAATATGGTCTCCTACAACGTGAACGGCAACTTGATGAGTCTGAAGTATTCGAAGACCTTAAGGATGATCCATGGACGAGACATCTTGAAAAGAAATGGGAGTCACGCTTCGAAACCAAGGAACCACCCACCAAAGATAAGGTGGTTCAAATTAACATTGGCAGCGATACCCACCCTAAGCCCATCTTCATTAGCGAAAGCTTATCATCCGCAGAGAAGGAAGAACTTGTAGTTCTCCTTCAAGATTACATTTATGTATTTGCCTAGAGTTATGAAGACATGCCGGGTTTAGACCCCAACGTGGCTGTACATCGCCTTAATATCAACCCCAACATCAAACCAGTCATACAGCAATAATGACATTTCTGTCCTGAGTTGATGGAGCAAATCAAAAAGGAAACCTGCAAACTCATTGAATGTGGATTTATCCGTGAAGAACAACACCTTGATTGGTTAGCCAATATTGTGGTGGTGATGAAGAAGACTGGCAAGATCAGGATGTACATTGACTTTTGAGATCTCAACCTTGCCTGTCCAAAGGATGAGTTCGCTCTCACCATCACAGATGTCGTGGTTGATAACACATGCAGGTTCGAGAGAATGTCCTTTATGGATAGATTCTCTGAATACAATCAAATCAAAATGCATCTAGATGATCAAAAGAACACGGCTTTCAGAATACCTCTAGGAGTATTCTATTACACAGTAGTGCCCTTTGGTTTGAAGAATGCCGGAGCTATTTATCAGCGTGCAATGAACATGATCTTCTGTGAACATTTATGCAAGACGGTCGAGTGCTACATTGATGACCTCATAATCAAAAGTCGTCACAAGCAAGACCATATCAACGACTTGAGAATGGTATTCGAAATCATGCGTAAAAGCTAAAAATGAATCCGACCAAATCTTTTCTGGGGGTATCATCAGGAAAATTCCTTAGATTTATTGTCACATCCAAAGAAATACATGTCGACTCTGAAAAAGTAAAAACCCATCCAAGAGATGCCGCCTCCGAAGAATCTCAAAGAACTCAGAGGCTTACAAGGACCATTAGCCTACATCCAAAGGTTTATTGCTAACCCGTCTGAGAAATGTCAACCATTTCAAAGACCCATGAAGAAAGTTATTTCATTTACCTGGGATAACGCCTACCAAGAAGCTTTTAATGAGATCAAGAAACATCTCATAAAGCCGCCGGTCTTTGTCGTACCAAAATCAGACAAACCATTCCTGATTTATGTCAGAGCAATGGATCATTCTCTAGGAGCACTCCTCGCTCAAAAGAACAATGATGGTCATGAGCAAGCCATGTACTACCTCAGTCAGACTGTGGTAGGTGCTGAACATCGGTACAATCCAGTCAAGAAGGAATGCTTGGCATTAGTCTTCACAATTCAGAAGATGCGACACTACCTTACCGGCCAATCTATCCATGTCATTTCAAGATTCAACCCTCTGTGGATACTCATGACGAAACCCGGATCATTGAAGTCCAGGCTAGCAAAATGGGCAATATTGCTCTCACAATATGACATGACGTTCATACCACAGAAAGCAGTCAAGGGCCAAGCAATTACTGACTTTCAGGGAAAGCATCCCATCCCAGAGTCTTCTAAACTTTACGAGGACATTCCGGATGAAACCTTTGAATCAAATACTGTCTCAAACCATCGAATATGGCAATTATACTTCGATGGTGCATCAAGTTGCAACCACAAAGGGGTGATTATTGCAAGAATGGGGGTAGTGCTGATCGACCCCCCATAGACACGTTCTCACTCAGACTTATTCACTAACTGAGCCATGCTCTAACAATGTAGCTGAATATAACACGCTTATAATCGGTTTATAGCTCGCTCAAGACATGGGCGTCAAATATCTTGAGGCCCATGGCAATTCCAAATTGGTCATAAATCAGATCAAAGGGGAACACGAGGTTCATCATAATGATCTCATACCCATCATGAAGTGGCAATGAAACTCACGCAATCCTTCGAAGGCTTTTACATCAGCTATATAGCTCACCTCCGGAATACCCATGCATATGCTTGAGCATCTCTTGCAGCCACACTTGCTTTGCCACCTAATAACACTAGGTGCATCACAATGGCCAGCCATCAATTATGTTCACCAAAGCACATTCTTGAAGCTAACAAAGTGTATGTCATGTCTACCTACCTCGAAAGCAATGATTGGCGGTTCACAATCATCGACTATGTTCTGCATGGGATTTTACCAGATGACCCAAAGCAGATAGTCTCTGTCCAAAGAAGAACTCCATGCTTTTTCTACGATTCCGCCACAAAGACTTTGTACCTGCGGTCTTTCGACGATATTCTACTCCGATGCTTATCACCGAGTGAAGCACGAGAAGCATTAAAGGAAGTCCATGACAGTATATGTGGAGCTCATCAACTGGGTCCTAGACTTTAGGACCAAATTCACTGTTTAGGCTACTACTGGCCGACAATGATAGCAGATGTTGTGGCACATGTTAAACAATGTCATATGGTCAAATCCACGCTAATTTCCTACATCAACCTCCGGAAGAATTAGACCCAACCGCTGCCTCATGGCCATTCGAAGCTTGATGCATGGACATCATTGGGCTAATCAGGCCACCGCCTATCAAAGGCCATCGATTAATCCTAGCCCTCACAGATTACTTCTCTAAATGGGCCGAAGCTATCCCCCTTAGAGAAGTCAAGACATCTCAGGTGATCAAATTCTTGTGACACCACATGATTTACCGATTCGGTATTCCTAGACGAATCATTCACGACAGTAGTTTACAATTCATTAGTCAACTGTTGTTCAAATTTTGCAATAAGTTCTGAATCCAAGATGTGGCTTCTATGCCATATAACCCAGCTGCGAATGGTCTGGCTGAAGCCTTCAATAAGACCATTATCAAACTTTTAAAGAAGTTTGTCGTCTCCAACAAATGGGATTAGGACGAGAAACTTGGGGAGTGTTTATGGGCTTACCGAACAATAGTCCGCACTCCCACTGGCTCAGCACCATTTTCCTTGGTCTACGGATGTGAAGCCGTGATCCCCCTCAAAGTTTAGGTTCCGTCGTTAAGAATCGCCGTCGTTGACAAGATGACAACTGAAGAACATCATCAAAAGTGCCTCCAAGAACTAGAAGCACTTGATAGTTTAAGACTTCGAGCTCAGCAAAGAATCTAGATCTATCAGTCATGGATTTTGAAAGCCTTCAACAGGAGAGTCAGAGAATGATCCTTCAAAGAAGGTGACCCGGTCTTAGTCGTTTGTCGACCCATGGTCATGACGCACAAGACTAAAAGTAAATTCCATCCCAAATGGAAAGGTCCATTTGTAGTAGAGATAGTCTACTCAAATGGGGCATATCACCTAATTGACCAAAATAGCAATAGGCTCATGACGCTGATCAACGGAAAATTTCTTAAGAAGTATTACCCTTGATCCTGGCCAATCTTATATCCCTACAAAATTCCTGATCATGTTTAAGTTTCCACCTTTGAATCCGAAATATTTATCTTCATGATCAAAAACCCAATCAAAATTCTTAGAGAGTCATCAAGTTAACACCACGCCTCTGCTCGACTCCGGACATACCATCACTGTCGTGTTAATAATACACCTCTGAACAGTGTCAACTTCAAATATACTATCTACCATCATGTTTAGGTTTTCACCTCTAAACAGTACTAATTCTACAGACCTGATATGTTAACATTATAGCTCTATCAGTTTGATTCTATCGACTGGTTAACATTACACTTCTATGACTTATGTTGTCGAATTTGATCAATTAACAGTACACCTTCGTCGATTCACTCTTATCAAAAATCGATTAGTTAACATTACACTTCCATCGATTTCCTACCATTAAGTTAACATTACACTTCCAAACAGTAGTCGTCCTTTGGACTCTATTGAACTGACTGGTTAACATTACACCTCTGTCAGTCGTCTCATTTGGCATAGTTAACACTACACCTCTATCAAATACCCTTTGATTGTCATGTTAACATTACACCTCTGAACAGTCCTAATTCTAAACTGCCATGTTAACACTATACCTTTGAGCAATGTTAATTTGGCAAAATTCTGATACGTTAACATTACACCTCTGTTAGTTTGGTCCCCAAATATACTTAACAACAATATAACTACGATACGTTAATATTACGCCTCTATAATACACACATTAAAGTGAGGGAAAAAGAGAGTTCTTTTATTCAAAAGAGAACTGAGAAGCATTGACAAGATGTCTTTACAACGGATAAAAAGTATTTATTTGTGCAATACATTTATCAATATGGGCATTTTGACTTCTTGAGCACCTTTCTAAGCCCTCTCCCTCAAAGCCTCAGGATTAACAGGAGTAGCTTTAGCTCGGATCTCGGCAAGCTTCTTCGTCTTGGCCTGAAGCTCTGCAACCTTAGAGTCCCATTTCTTGGTGAACTTAGCCAAATTAGATTCAAGCTCTTCCTTTTGAGCTTGGGCTTCTGCTAAACATACTTGAGCCTCAACAATTGTTGTTTGGGCGGTGGTAATGATAGTATCCTTCTCCTGGATAGCATCCTGCAACTCCGCGTGGTAAACCTCACTGGAAGTAATACTCTCATTCAAATTTTAGATCATCACGTCAATCTGTGCCATTTCTTTATAGGCAAACTCAAAAGCTTGGTTCTAGACAGTGGACAAATGACGAAATTCGACCTCGACAATGCCCCCGAGATCATCTTTTTGTAAATTCTGCAATTCACTAAGGTGCATTTGAGCTTCGGCGATTGCCACCTTAAAAGGTTCAGCAAGGGCCAAACCAGCAGTCGATGACAGTACATCAAGTTGATCCCTCAACAGTTTTAGGGTACGAGCAGACAAACCTCACCCCAAGTGAAGAGCATTCGCGATACTCAGATTAAGCAGTTTTGCCAAACAATCCGCCAATATCTTGATCTCCATCTCAATCAAATCAATGGGATCAGGAAACTGAGGAATGGCTACAACATCCGAAGAGATTGCCCTGGCGGCTGCGGTTGTGGTACTCGGATGAAAAGTTAGCAAGGTATGCACTCGCTCATGACTTGCCATCAAAAATGATGCGAGTGTGACCAACAGATTAAATGCGACGGAAGGAATAGTAGACGTCGCCTCGATAGAGGAGGTGATAGTCACCACAATCATCACCCTTGAGGTCATAACTTCAAGACCTGTGGATGAAGGCTCAACCTCGACACTTATGCTCACAACTGTTTCCTCATGTCGCGAACTTGGTAGCACCTTGAGATACCTCCTACATGCATAGGTGAGGCCGAAGGTTCATCTTCTTCATCAGAAAATTTAGAGATCCTCAATCGACATCTCGTTATCGAAACGGGTCTACGCATGGGATCCTCAGGTGCAAGCTCTAAGGTGCTAAGATCTCTCTCAACAACGACTGCAGACTCAGAATGATCACCCACGTCTCTAGAACCAAACTCATCATCTGCTCGATCAATAACGGAAATGTTAATCGTCAAAATGAGACAATTCCATAGAATTGGCCAAAGGTAACTGGCATGTGTGAGAGATCGCCAATGTCGCTGACTCCTCTCGCATCCTCAGGTTCAGTCAAGTAAGTGTCCGTATCATAATGCTCATAATCCACAGGTTCCTCATCATCTTCTGGAGGAATAGGCTCTTTATCTGCATATGAGGAGAAAGCACATCAGTTAAATGACATTTCGAATCACATAATACTGATACGCGAGCAAGGGATTATCTGAAGAACCAATACCAGTTCCCTACAATAAGATCACAGGAGGTTCTTCCACAACATTAGAAGAGCTATCAAGTGTAGGCTCAGGCTCTGAAGTAGGTTCTTACATTGGAACTATTGAAGATTCTTCTGCAACTCCATAAGAGCCACCTGGTGCATGTTATGGTTCAGGAGCAGCCATGCGTCACCTCTTCAAAATTAATTGGGGAGGAGAGTCATGTAAGTGTCTTTTCGCTTTTTCCCGTCCTTCAGTAGGTGCATCCTGGCAAACTACAAACTCAATTGGTTCCCGAATCTAGACACCAATCGGCCTTTGAGACTCAATAGGTTCTTGAGCATCAGTATCAGTTGGCTGTGAAAAATCGGGTTGATCGCCAGACTCATCTGGATCATTATCCGGTAAATCTTTAGCCAGAAATTCACTCATACCTAGAATTTTTCTCCTCGAACCCTTCATGGAAGACTCCTTGTATTGCTTTGAGATCCAAACTAAACTGGTCTAGTTCACTCAAAAATCAGGATGCGGGTTGAGTATCTTGCTATACCAATTACAAAACCCTAACATCATATAATAGTTAGGAGTATGCCGTGGGAGCGAAAACTTCACCCTGGTGGCTGATGAGTTACATTTGTATATACATTTTCATGCATATCTACTCTCATTTTCATATTAGAATTAGTATTTTTGAGTTCATAATTTCTCCATATTAGTTATATCTCGATTTCTAGTTCATGTTTACTGCATTCAGTTTGTCTGCATTTTTAGGTAATGCATTTTGGTGAGATTCGATGTGGCGCATGACAAGGAGATGAATGTCGAGGAGCATGGATGAGATTGGAGCGCAAAAAGAACGAGAAACAAGCTTGGTTCGTCGAATCTGGCAGTTTTGATACCCTATTGGT